>JAPYYV010016286.1:0-26237 GCA_030522625.1 Copidosoma aretas
ACCAATAATACCTGCTGCTGCTGCTGCTGCTGCTGCTGGGCCAGGGCGCTAAAGACGGCTCGTTTCTTTTTTTTTTTGTTCCCGCCACTGCTGGAGGAGAGAAGGAGACGGAGGTGAAAAAAGGAAGGGCCTCGGGAGAGAATCTCCAGAGGCCGGGGCGGCGCTTCGCTCGCAAATCTTCTTTCTCATTATCGCTCGCTGCCAATTGCCGTTTCGCGTAAGCGCGAAAAAATGACATTCCCCCTTTTACTTACTTTAAGAGATGTTGATAATAATCCTGTCAAAGTGTAATTCAGCCGCGTCATCGTGGTGCCGTGACGGTCACTCGTTCTGTACCTATTCCGCGAAGAGCGGGAGGTCGTTTTTTCACTTTTTTACACCCGTCCGTTCATTTCGGTTGTCGCTCCCTCTCGCGACAGGAGAATTTGAGTTAAATCCATTGAATTTCGACTCTGGTGTGTGCGAGCACCTGTCCAATAACTCTAACTTTCCCCGGCCGATTCGACGCGTGGCGAGAAAAGATGGAATTTTGCTTCGCAAGTCCACGCTGGACAGAGGCAAAGTTTCTTTGTTCATGGGCTTGTTTCCCCGTACGCGTTGACGGATCCTATTCACGCGCAAAGTTATTCGGGAGGCCGCGGGTGGTTCAATTTGCCAACGAGATTAGAGCTGGGCAGTGCGCGTCCCGTCTCCCACAAAAACGCGTGGCGTCGTAAATTGACAAACGTTCCAAAACACACGAGCGGATTAGAATTTTCGCACGCTGTACGACCGTGTGGAATATTGACCTCGAGGCGAATCCCCGATGGTTCACCCGCGGGTACGCATGATGGTAGGTACAGGTACGGACGAGCGGGGCAAGAAGAGCTTGGCTCTGCCGTTGCGAGGAGATCCGGTCGCACTAATGGACCCTCATATCTCGGCTTGCACGAGCTCGAGTGTCCATTTTGTCTGGCTCGAGTGGAAGCAGTGGCCGCTACGATATATATACATACGACCCAGGCTCGTTACGTTCAACCCCATATGCCCGCCGCCGTCTCTACTCCATGTGTATACATACATACCTATACATGCCTCGGCAGACCAGGCTACTACTACTACTACTACTACTACTTGGTTCGAATAATGCATTCGTGCGTGTACCTAAATAGAATCACGAAATTGGAGAGACGTTTCGGATATCCGTGCTGGAGGTGCTGCTGCCTGCGCCGGAAATTCAAAATACGGGCCGCCGCGTCCTGTTTGCCAAGTAGGCGAGGGAGCCCATCTTCGAGGCTATACCTATCCAATGTAGACATATAGCTATAACTGCTGCCATACTTACTATACTCTATATACTACAGCTTTTGCTGATACATAGCTTCACGAAAGCCAATGCACACTTATGTAGCGCGAACGTGTTGTCAAGTTTTACACTTAATTCTGAATTTTTTTAAATGCATTCTTCAAGTTAATAAAATAGGTGAGCGCGTAAAGCAAAAACATCCCCGTCTGATGTATTATATGTACGCCAGCCTCTGCAAGTATAAATTAGGGGCTACTTTTCTCACCCTGTTCCTCGAGCTGTCTTTCACTCCACGTGGATTCTCCCTCCTTTTTTCTGCCTATCCGGAACAGAGGGTTCGATCGATTATATGCATTAAGTATACGTATACACGCACATATAAAACCCAGTGGGAAGAAATCCGTCTTAATGCACTTCTCGTGTTCAATTTTGCAGGCGCGAGTAAGAGAGGCTGGAACATGCACGCCCTTGTACGTGTGTGCTGGTGTGCTTTCCTCTGCTCCTATATCTACTTATACAGATACATATGTATACATATACATGTATAGCGAGCTTCCACTCGGAGGGTGAGCCGCGCACTGTACCCGATAATAGCCCCGTCTTATTATTTACGGTGTGAGAGCAAAGCCTGATTTCAATTACGTATAACCTCGAATCGCTGATGGGCCAGAGATGGATTCACACTTTCTTCTTTCGGAATCATCGGCCACGCCGTTGTTGATGAAAAATAAAAACCCTAGTATTGACTATATGTTATCTGGCCTTCTGGCAATTATCAACCCTCCGCGTGTCAAAGGACTCGGGGAAAGGCCGCAACACCGATAAACGGCAATATCGCGTTTGAAGTAAGACACGTTGTATGCATACCCTAATTGTTCTGCACAACGGTCATTCTGACGTTCCCGCGGTATATTTGCCTCGCCATTGGTACAACTTTCGTTACTCACAGTAATACGTGAAACCCGGCGAGCATTTCTCTCTGTACCGGCCGGCCGCTCCTGCTGCAGACTTGCTAATGCGATAATGCGCGAGTTAATTATTGACTCCATTATCGATCTGTGCTTAGAGGCGTACGATTAGTTTGATTAATCCAGTGGCTTTAACATTTGATGGCGCTGCTTTATAATATTTGTCATAACTAATTTATTCGTGGGTCATACTAAGAGTGAACGCGTATAATTTCTTCGGTCTGCTCGTTGTAATACTAAAGCTCAATATATTTCTATTATAAATACAATTGTATCCTTGGTGCACACTGCAATAAAGCACACTGCAATGGACTACCGAAAACTGTACATCGGCACGCGCGGTGCACCGTATATGAGTATAATATAGAGGTGCGCAACAGACGAGTGACAGATAGAACGAGCAAACAGATTCCCTTCCGATCCTTTCTGCACACAGCTAAATTCAATTATATGTATGTATCATACGCAATGGCGTACAGTCTCCCGCTACTGTATATACATATATATATATATAGCACAATTTCATTGTCGTGATTCGAATACAGACAGATGGAACGCAACAACAGTAGGCACAACGGAGGAGTAGGAGGAGGAGGGCGCGTCACAAGTGTGTCCTCTCTTGTACACATATATAGGCGCAATAACAGCAGAGCTGCACGAGGACAAACACAGGGGAGGCGTGTGTTACTTATAGGGAGCACGGCGAGAAGGCACGTCCGCCCCGAGCAAACAAAATTCAGCTCCGACATATTTATCGCCCGTCGAACTGTCGCCGAAGCCGGTGCTGCTCCCGATTTTTCCGTGGCTGTGTAATATAGGATGTATCCCGCCTCGGCTGGGCATCCTCGCTCGGGTCACGGCTCGGCCCGGCCGAGGGATGACAATAGCCGATGGGGGGAAAAAAGCCCTCCGGCTTAGCCGTCCTCTCGCTGTTGTTATCTCTACTGCCCCCCCCCCCCCCTTACCGCTGCAAATTCTCTAAAAGATGCCGACGCCCGATGCGCCGACAGGTGGCGCGGATATTACATACTCGTCTACCCTAATGCTACGCGTGTATCCCGCGAGGTATTACATCTCTGTGTCTCGCACGGGCGGGATGAAATCATTGCTATTTACTCAGCTTGGAGCCAAGTGCCCGAGAAAAGTGGAATGAGGGGGGGGGGGGGGGGACAAAAAAATATCCCCTCTGTTTGCTCAGGATCTCGTGATTCGGGGAGGACAATTTAATTCACGCCGCCGTGTGGAGCAATTTTCTGTTTACCCGGCGAATGAAGAGATTTTTCGGCGCTCGAGGACTGGAGGGGGGGAAGGAACACAGTTCCCTACTCAGAGACGCTGACTTTATTCTTCCTCCACGGTTGTAATAGCTGAGGGAGCCGTCGTCGTAGTCGTCGCCATGTTGGCGCTAAACTAATAAACAAGCTCGGCGGAGCGAGAGAAGAAGCAGAAGAAGGGGTGCGGAATGGATGTCCTCTACCTCTTTCGGGCTTTGTGTCGTCGAATCGGCGCCGAACAGAGCCCCGAAGAAATTTCGCCGGGGAGATTTCACAAAGGCCGTACGATTTCGGAGCGAAAGGGATAGATAATAGAGGGGGGGGGGAGGGGGGCACCAACAGAGTCCTGGCCATGTCGGCACGGGGCTTTTCCCGGGATGATGGCTTTTGTATTTTTCTAGCCCGCTCGCTCCCAGCGGCGGCGCTCGGGGCAGGGGCGTACGCGTTAATCCATTGTTTTTACAGTTGCCCGGGCGATTTTCGTCGTTGAAAAGTTTCCTCGGCCCAGGGGAGGGTATACAAAAATAATTTCATCGCTTTAGAGATTTTTCTGCTGGATGCCGTTACTCGCGCTGGGATAACAAGAACGTTTACCAAGGCCCTTCTGTTTTTCCTCTCCTCCTCTGTTGATGCTTTCATTTTTTTTCTATTTTATTCTGCTATACGTGCATTATGTTATACCTTCGGTGGATGTATACGTTTTGCCTACGTGCAGCTGAGAATCAACAGTTTAAATTTAGGATTGCGAAAAACAAGTTCAGTATTTTTTAGTTCAATTTATTGGTAAATTAAGTGTAACATCTACGGTGGGACACTCTTACAGTCTGGAAAAGGAGGTTAACCGATGTAACCAATTACGTAAACACGATATTCGAAAGTAGTGCAGTGTTGGAATACACGTATATTACATAACTGATGACAGTCGATTGAAAAAAAATGAAATACGAACTGTCTTTTTGGAATCGGAAGACCCGACTTTCAACGCTAAAATGGATATTTCGAACATTCGGAACCCAGCGTAGGATTACAACGCCGAGCGACACTCAAGACGTTTACAAAGAGGATATAGTACTTTACTTTTAAAATCTTCAGCGATACGAGCCGGGAGTAACGCGAGAAGCGCAGCACTTGAGTCGCGGCGTCGTCGTACATTAAACGAGCGAGGAATCAGAGTAGGCCTCGTCTTTTACCTGAACCTTTGTGCCCTACAGCAGACGAGCTGATGCCGAGTCGACACACTCAGAACTGAATGGATAGTGTTGTAGAGAGGACGAAAAAAATCCAAGGGTTCTGATGCTGGCTGAAATGCGAATCATTTCCACTGCAGAAATCTTGCGGAAAAGAGTGTTAATAATGTTCAACTCTATTTCTGTAAAAGTAAGGCAATGAAGAAACGCTGGATGGTATACGTATTTCACAGTGATCCCCGTAAAAAGCAAGGACGCGCAGTGAACGCGCTCTTATTATTTTCATCCTCGCGCTGGCATCGCGAACGCTCTGCTATTAATTATTGCCATGACTTTGTCCTTTGCATTTTCCATGAGTAAAGTGCAGAAGCTACTGCAGTTGTTTAAATATATATAATCCCGCATGCTATAGCTCTCGGCTCGCCTCTCCGCGCCCGCTATGCCAAAGCGAGCCGGCATTCTACTTGAAAGTTGATTAGAGCCCTGTAAAGGGTGGAAAAAAGGAGACTCCGTGCTCTCGTGTCCAAGCGAGAGGTCGTGACGTGAAAAAAAAAAAAAAAGAATAGGCAGTTGAATGAACGAATGAATGGAAACGAACGAAGAAAGGAACGAAGGAAGTGCAGCGAGAAAAATAAAAGGAGCAAGGGAATTTTGTATTTACGTGCAGCTCCTTCGAGTTTTCGTGTCGCAAAATTGCTGGAGCGTCGACCCGGGGGTACACACATACTGACATGTATATATTATATAAAACGTACAACGCTGCAGCGTCGACGACAAATAAGAGTGACGGGAAAAATCGATGAAATCCATACTGACGCGAGCAACTGCATATTTATGGAGCTTGCGAGTTGTTGGAGAGTAGGAAGCGCGAAACTTGTATTTTTCTAGGTCGAGATAAGAGCAATAAGAGAAAAGAACGCGAACGAGGAAAGAGTCTCTTCTCCCTCCTACCGGAATACAACACAAAAATCCTGCTCTCGAGCGATTTTCCATTTCTCATCGTCATCGTTGTCGTCGCCGCACTCTCTTTTTCTCCTCCTCCTCCGGTGTATCGTCGTGCATAAGATAGACTCTGCAGACGTTATTATATTCGTTTCAGCGACAATGGCACCGTAAATGCACTGAATCAATCCTTCTCAACTCCAAGCCCTACATATATACGTATGCATGAATATGCGCTGCGAAATGATGGGTGTATTTTTTCAGTGCCGAGCAGAACACAACGGGATGAACGGAAGCGAGGGAAACGAGGAGATGAGACGAGGACGACTGAGCAAACACCCGAGTTAAAAGGGCCTCGTAAAACGGCTCGCTGCAACTTCTGCCGCTGACGCGGAACACTTTCCCCCGTCCTGTAAGCGTGTGTACATAGGATATGGCTTCGGTTTATTTACAAAACGAGGGCACAAGCAAGTCACGCTGTACTCATGGTTCTGCGAGACGTATTAAAACAACAACAACTACATTACTGTATACGTAAAATATTAACTAGAGATTCATTGCGTCTGCCCTACCCTACAATGACTGTTATTATAATTTACTTGTCCTTGTTTCAATAAATCTGTAGAAACTGAGGTTTAACAAGATTGATCATCGACAGGAATCACCGAATCCGGCTCTGCTCTTGACGCAATTACATAACCACTCGCTCGGACGTCCAGAGCATTCATTATAAATCAAGTTTGTTGATTATTCATACCGCGAGTTTCATTTTAATTGAGATGATCGTGACATATTACGTCCTTGCTATTATTCATAGATTACCACTGCTGTTCGTGCTGTTTCGTGTGTTCATTAATTATTCGGATCGTATGTACAATTCACTTATACCAGATGACTCAGGAAATACAAAACTTTACCTGCATGCATATACCCGCGAGTCTTTCGACAGGTGATCATCAATAATTCTAACACCACGTCACCTCTCTGTCTTCCCAGCGAGTCTATTCTACGCCATCAGTTTGATTGTTTCGTGAAAAAAAGGCCCCTCTGCGGCTAATAATCAACTTCCGACGAAAAAAAACTCACCGACGTATCCACAAATCTTGTTTTTCAAAGCCACGATTCGTTCGATCGCATTATCGACTTCCTCCGAGGGCGCGATCTCATAATTATCGCTGCAGGTACGTTATGCGCCTCCCGCATAAATATGCAGCGGATCTGATTTTTCCCGAAGCTCATGTTACCAGTATTCTCTCTGCACGCACGCCGCCACCGCCCGGCAAATTTCCATTTTGCTTTACAGTTAAGCGACGGGCACGCGCGTAATAGACGCGTAGTCAGCCGCGAGCCAAATGAATAGCGCGCATAAATGCAAAGGATGGCGCGGTTTAATTAAAGTTCAACGAGCGAGCGAAAATAAGAGCGTCGGGTCTGGAACTGCAGGGAGTGGGAGGGGGGGTAAGTCGCAGGGGAGGCAAAACTTTCCATGGCTTTTTATCGGTGTCTATACATATAGACATGTACGTATACGGCGCGGAAGCCGGAGAGGACGGAATCGAAACTGAGCTCCCGCTCCGCAACATTGTTTTCTCACAAAATTAATTTCTTTTCGCCGAGTCGCGAAAATCTTTTTCCTCCCTTTTCCCGTCCTGGGCGGAAATTTTTTTTTGTTTCCTCCTCCCGTGCGCCTTTTTACTCCGAATCTCTTGAGGTTATTCTCCTCCCCGGTCCCCTTCCTTCCTTTGGTTTCCGTGATAATGAGCGGCTTTTTCATCAGCTGCGCCATGTTCGCGAATTTGTTGCGGCTTCGCCCAATAAATTAAAAAAAAAAAAAAAAGGGGAAAAATAAAACACGAGTCTGCCGGGGAATTAATTTTTGCACGAAACGAGCTGTCCTCAGTCGCGGGGGCCCAATTTAATTACTCAACACGTGTGATACCTGGAAAAACGCTAAACTTGCATCGACTCGCGGCACGGATCACGGCCAATTGTAGTACGTTGTAGCAGTCCCATCATCATCATCATCATCATCGTCATCGTTCTCCGTATACTTATACCACTGGCCGGCACCGAAGGCCGATCTCATCATCATCATCGTACCTACCATCCTCCACGCAGCGCGTCTCCATTAACGACGTACATCCGAGGACGCGGTGCACGAGAAGTGCACAGGGGCCCGGCTCGTTTTTCCGAAAAATCCCCCGAAACTCGGCGCGTCGGAGGTATATCAGCATCGGCTCCTCGAAGGCGCACAAAGGGTCGTATATATCTGCCGCCCGAGTTTACCTGAGCCGCCCTCGCGCGACAATAGCATTAGCCCCCCCCCCCCCCCCCCCCCCCCCCCCCCCCCCCCCCCCCCCCCCCCCGCCGCCCCCCCCCCCGGCCCCGGCCCCGCCGCGCCGCGGGGGGTCGGTCGGCGGGGTGGGGGGGGGCGGGGGGGGGGGGGGGGGGGGGGGCGGCGGCTAATGCTATTGTCGCGCGAGGGCGGCTCAGGTAAACTCGGGCGGCAGATATATACGACAGGGTAGCTCATACGCGGAAAGTCTCGTGCATCCCAGTTGGATACGGGGGACGGGTATAGGTATGTGTTGTATATGTACACGCAGCGGCAGTTTTCCGGTCAACTTACGGTCTGCGAGCGGGGGCGCGCTCAATGGCGACGATTCAATTTTCGCAGCTCTCCTCCCGCGCACAATGGCGGGGGACGCTCGCTTCCCTCTTCCGTATCCTTTTTTTTTTTTTTTTTTTTTATTTCTTATTCATCTTTCCCTTTCACCCGGACGCAGTAATGGGAGGCTCGCACACAGGCCTTGGGGTCCAAAGTTTGGAATCGCTCTGGATTTCGGGGACAGCCGCGGCGGAGGCATAATGGGGCAGATCGATGGGTGGCGGAAAGACGAATGGACGGGGGGGGGGGCTCAATTTATTGACACTCCCATTATCCGGAGAAGTCGGGGCAGTGACGATCTTCCTCCTCGGGGTTCTCTTTTTTCTTCCTCGCCGAGTGACCGCTGAAAATCTCGTACACGCCTCTCTATTAAAAACTTTCCCATAGCCGAGCCCTGCAGAGCCCGTTAGGCACATATCCCGCAAGAGTTATGGCTCCCCCCCCTTAACTCGAGTAAAATCAATTACGGATCGACAGAGAGCCGGCCGACCACGGCCATTTGTGTGCAGTGCTTCGCGTGTCCTGCACATGTGGGCCCGTGTATGTCCAGGAGTAACTCGAGGACCGCGCGAAATTATCATCCGGGGCAAAAAAATCCAGCCGGACATACGGGTTTCGCCTCGAACCTATCCCTCTCGCTCTCTCTCTCTGGGCGGACTGCGCGGACCTATATACTCGACTATATAATGTACCTCGAGACTGTTTTCTCCGTCCGGTGCGCGTGTTTTCGAAACGGGTCCCACTCGTTGTAAATCAGGGAGATGAGTTATACGCGATGGATAAGTTTTCGTTGCTGCTGCTGCTGCTGTTGTTATTCCCTTTACTCGTCGAACGGAGAATTCTTTCGAAAAGAGAGTGCGCAGGTTTGAAAATTCCACTGTCCCTGAACGACCGAGAAAACAACTAGCGTGTGTTATAAAAAACCTGATGGTTGCGAGCGAAAGAAAGGGAGAAAGAATCTTTTAATTATAGGCGCGTCGCGGTAATGGGCGACCCTTCCCCCCTTCGTCCTGTATTGATTTTCTCATTTTTAGCTTCTCATTTTCACTCTCGTCTCGTTTTACCGTCAGGCTGGGAAAAGGGTCGGAGCAAGCGAACGGGCAAACGAGCGCGCGCTAGCCGCGGTGCAATTAAAATTCAAGCGGATAAGATGATTTATGAGGTCCGCTCTCGGGTCTCGGTTGTATACATTCTAATGGGGACCGATCGGGTTCTACGCGCGCTGCAAGCTTTTTTCCCCGTGTCTCTCGCATTTTTTTCGGGAAGCGTTTAAGCTTGACGGCTTTAACTACAAACTAGATGCAGCTCCGCTTATTCGTTGTTGGTTTTGGTTTTTTTTTTTTTTTTTTTTTGTGGGAGTAGGAAAATTTCTCCGCTCAAGAGACTATACGCACTTCCCTAATGCAGAAACACGTTGGCCTTGTTGAGCTTGCTGCCGCGGTGTAGTGATTCATTCGCCTTGCTCTTAGTTTTTACAGACAACTATACTCCATGGACGACAGTTTGATGGAGTGTCTTTCAAAATAAATCGTAGTATTTTGATGATGGATATTCGAGAAAGAGATTCAGTTTGATATTCAATTTTCTATAGCAGTATACGAAGTTAGAGAGCACTTTTGAAGTGCGATCCCAGCGCTAGGAGTCAAAGGTCGGAAATTCACGTGAAAACAATCAAATCAAGCGGAAGTTCCTCGAGAATCGCATTCCCATCTTATAAAATGAATACACTCGCAAAAGCCACGAGTACGTCTTGAACATGCCTCCGGGCACGAGCGGAGGCAAAATGTTAGCACTGAAAGTAACGACCGCGACGCCGCAACCTCATTGACGTCGAAAGCTTATACTTATACTTTGAGAGCTCGGGAAAGGGTCGTGGGGTGACGTATAGAGCACCTGCCATGCGCACACGCTCGACTCCTGGAAATGAATTGCAGAATGAATTTTGCGTAGAGTATTTCCCCGTACGCACCCGCGAAATCCGGTGCCGCCGCGGGGAAGAGAGTCGTTCTGCGTGCATGAGCATCGAGATTCGGATTAAAGCCCTCCGGGCCGTAGCGATGAATTTGAGCGCGACGCGACTTGCGTTTATTAAGTTTCCGCGCGATATGCAGATGCAGCTCGAAATCCCGAATGAAAGAACGAGATAGGTGGAGAGGGGGAGGGGGGGGTCGCCATACAGTGACAAACACTAAAGTCGAGCAGCTGCGAGCGTGAATTTCATAACTGGCGTATTGATATTCATCTCGGCTTGTTTTTTCTTTTTAAATCATCGCATTCCAAAATAATACAAGCAACAAACAGCATTCACCGACACAGGCCAAAACTGCAAAATGTGCGATAAATTGTTTTGAAATTCAGAGGTTGAGCGTTACGAGTGTTGTAAAGTATGCAAATGGTGCGGTCCGCATCAAAATTTTCGCAGCAACTTGTTGGCCACCAACCTGGAAATCGGTTATTTTAACAAATGAGATAGTGTTTCAGCTATTTACTTCGTGTTTATTATGCAAACACATCGGCACATACAACATTCACTTTACCCCTTTAGATTTTTCAGTGACGCTGATTGAATTAGATTTTCAAAGTTAACGTATTTGTTCGATTATAATTAAAGCAGGTATAGACGAACGCGGTCCTGACGTTTCGGGAAGATAGATAGATGGATAGTGTCTCTGATTCGACGTGACTGTTCGTCCTGCTGTACTGCTACACTAAATTATTCAAGTACAACGTGAAGGAAGATGGGCACCCGCCAATCGTCGAATCAAGGAGCGAAGGTACGATATGCTGGCTCCGCAGTGAATCGTTGGGGTTGAAGGGGCTGTGGAAATGTACGTGGATCGACTCCTACATAAGGAAAGTGCCCGACAAAAGAACGACAATGTTTTTGGATGTAGGAGATGAACAAAAGTAGCGAGCGATATTTTTTAACAACTTGGGCACCACCTTGACTCGATAAAGCCATTACTTTTCGACACTTTGGATGATAAAAAAACTATCACTCCGACACGCAATCGTTACCTGCGGTACTTAGTCTTTCTTAAAATAAAAATAAACGTGCATAGAATTCTTGTACAATATTGTTCGATAATCCTCTTCAAGTCTCATCATTTCCTTCCCGTTCCCTGCATACATATATTTACATGTATACTCCCTGTACTATACATCAGCCAGGCATCAGACGGAGGCTCCGGTTCGATTTCACGGTGGGAATACTTTAATTGAAACAATGTCGAAACGTATTCATGAGCGAGTAAAGCGAATTTGCGCGGAGCGTTTCTGTAAATTTGTATTCTAATGTAGCAGCCAGCGCGGACGGGTAAGTAGAGAGAGAGAGAGAGAGAGAGGGAAATCCAATAGCGGCAGTATTTGATCGCTCGGCCGGATGAAATTTAATTGCCCGCCCGATTGAGCGCCGCGACACTCATAATTTTTCAATTTCTCGTCGTTTCTTCTCCTCCTGCGCAGGGAGGAAAGAATCGAGGAGTGCTAGGGAAGGAGCTCGGCTCGAGCGGGAGAAACTGAAAGCGAATCGAGGGTGAAAAATAAAATCGCCCGGGAAAGACGTCGGTGGAGAGAGAAGCGGAAGAAGGAAACGGAGGCGAGATTTCATTAGGGCCCGGCTCTCGAATTAGCAATTTAAAAACAGGCTTAGTGTCATCGGGTGTCCGAGCGGCCGGGCGCAAAAAGAAAAAAAAGCCTCGCTGCCGGGAAACCACGAGGAGAGCGAGGGGGAACAACGGGCTGCTGCGGCCGCTCTGCTTCACCCGACGCTCTCCCTCGCTCTGGAAGAATCCGTCGGTCGCGAATACCGGGCGCCGATCGGCTTCTGCCGGGAATCCCACGGTTACCTCGGCCGCCGCCCCTGCGCCGATGATGGAAAACAGCGGCCGATCCGCGTCGCCCCGTCGCTCGGCTTTCCGCACCTACGGCCCCCGTGGAGACCTCGCGTGCAGCGACGGGACGGGGCCGGAACAAAGGGAAAACTTTCACCTGTCGGTAGCCGCCGGGTGGGCGCTGCGAATGCTCGGGCCCCGATGACAGCCCGGCCCTTTCTCCGTCCCCCCGCGACTACTGATCCCGGGGCCTCGTGGGCGTCCAGTGGGTCAGGAGTGCCGTCGTTCGGTTGTTTTCGGGGAACGGGGGAGGAGGCCGGAAAACCCGGGGCCGCTGTCCCAGTTTCGGCGCTGTAAATCAAATTCTCGCCCGACGAGCCGGAGTCGTAAATACATCGTACGGGAGCCGAACGAGCTACTGGCTTTGGTCCCGCAGAGTCCGCAGGGGGAGGAAAAGGAGCAGCGCCGGCCTTCGGAAGAAAAGCCAGCTGCGTCGGGAATTTGACTTCCAGCGGGGACGAGGCGCTCCCCGGAACTGGAGAATCGCGCGCGCCTTTGAATGAGGATCGCGCCCGCCAGTAAGTATATAGACACGTATTACTGCGCGGCTTGGCATTTTGAAACAAAAATCGAACCGTTTCGCGATACTACGCTGTTCGGGAAAAATGGCAAAACGTTATAATTGGACGCCTGATTGCTTCGAGTTAGCTCGCGAGCTCGGATCCCCGAGACTTATCGGAAAGGGGATTTGTGACTCTTGAGAGCGGCTACATTCGATCGCCCAAAGTTTCTCAATTAGTGTTTGCGCACGACGTTTGGGGGATCATTCGGCGGGAGACATATTTAGAGACGCTCGATGGCTCCAATTAGATTTCGGGATTACGCGTCGTTTCGAGCGAATCGTTATGAAATTTTGGATGAATGTTTCATCGGTTGGTTATGCTATGTACAATAATATGGATGTAATGTCAAAGAATGGACGTGAGAAATTTAACCGTTCGGCGAGAATAAGAACGCGAGCGTGAAAAAAAAAGAAAAAAAATACTCGTGTATAGTATGGGCGGAGCAAATTATACCGTCGGGCTACTCATTCCCGACCGAGCGCGTTTTATAAATGTACATGGCGCACGAGAGAGAGGCGCAATAGTAGTATAATGAGTAAACTAACGGCGCAAAATCGCACATCGCACTTTCCGCGGCGAAGCTCTGGTATAATACGTCCAGCCCAGTTCTCTCGTGTGGCAGCGGGACGCACCGGTCGCGTGTAATTTTCCGCGATACACATTACACGCTGCAGCGGCAAGTATATTATACATCTCGTACACCTCTATATATACCGTTAGATGATAGCACGTAGACGACGACGCCGCGCGTGTGCATACAAGAGACAGAGATGACGCGTGTAGCACCGTACGGACGCCGATGGCTCCCATCCAGGGCGGAGCGGTCTTATCCGCTCACGACGACGACGTCCCGGGTCTGCCCGGCTGTTGCGGCCATTATATTACACTCCTGTATGTGCGTAACTGCAGTGTATTATGTACCTAGGCTACGCGCAACTCGTTATTAACTCTAATGTCCACTCTTATCTACTCCGCGGGCTGTGCGGCTACTGCTTCCGCGAAAGGTGCGTGCGTGTACGTATTACACACGTGCGCAGTTAGACGGAATTAAAATCAATTTTGACTCGGGCTTGCGGAACTACGGCCGCGCAATTCAGCCTGTTGTAAATTAAATTCCTCGCGCGAGTCGAAATACTGCTGGAGCAGTGAATTTTCAGAGCGGGGGGAGGGGGGGAGAGGAAGCAACAATAATTTTTCCAATTTGTGCGCACGAATTTTAGAATAGCTCGCGAGGCTGATGCGCCAAAGCGGTTTTCGATTTATCTCGTGTTGGAGGGGCGATGGGAGGCCAATATTGACCGAATCCCATCGGATGAACTAATTAAACAACAGAACACGCATCAGAGTACCTACGAATCAGGACCACCCCCTTATTTATCTACTGAAATTCAAAATTCGTTTTACAGCCTTCCTAGTTATCTTAGGTGGGATAAAAAATGAAGATTATGCTTTCCTCCTGACGATAACGACATAATTATATCCTTTGGCCCGTGTGAATTTAAAGGGCGGGTAGATGAAAGTCATGAATATTTGAGCGTGTCACCTGTCAACAAGCTGACCAACCGCTTGGACAATGCACGCTAAAACAAACAAAAAATAGAGCCTCGAGACCTGACGCCCACGTCTACTCCAAGTTAGCGCCAACTCGGGACCGTAGCCCACAAACGTTTTACACAAACGTAGCCCACAATTTAGACGCCAGGGCAAACGACGCCCGAATTTATGTACACCTACGAGTATCACAGGCATAATGTATTGTAAATGCGAGACTCTTTGCCTATACGCTGGCACGCGCGCGGCTGCCGGTCAGGCCGGAATAGGACTGGGTCAGTGGCTCAACTCGTTGAACCAGAAGAGCCTGACGGGGCAAAATTTCCGGGCCGGCCTGCACACCCGCGGAGAGGGAATTTCGTCACGTTTCCTCGAGCGGGAAATTTTTCGCAAGCTCGGCGATCCTGGCTCGCGCCCCGCTGGACGTGTCGAACTTTCGAGGGTATATGCACGCACGCGGAGAGAAAAATGCCAGATGCTGGTGCTCCTTTGATTTACCGATGCGATTTCAAAGGCTTCGGCGTTGCTCTCGAGGACGCTGGAGCCTGCAGCGTATACACTGTGGAGTTCGGAAAAGCATCGTGAACTGTACAACGAAAAAACACTCTGCTAGAACTCGGCCAAGATCTTCTGTTCAACTCCACATTGTATTCCGAAACATCATTAATTACGTCTCCTGAAAAAAAAAAAAAAAAAAAAAAAAAAAAAAAAAAAAAAAACACCCCCCCCCCCCCCGGCCCCACGCGTCCCCCCCCCCCGCCCCCCCCCCCCCGCCCCCGCCCCTCGGCCCCCCCGCCCGTGTGCCTCGCTCTCGGAGCCTCCGACCCAGACCCTACACTCGTGCAAGCCATACGTTTGTTCGCTCGAGGATCCCGGGATCGTTTGCTCCGACTCTCGTGCCGCGACAGCGGCGGCGGTGGTGGCTGCTTTTTCCCCTCTCCCTCTTCTCCGGGTCAGCGGGCAAAATTAATGGCCGCGAGGAGAGCCGGGCTTGTTTAAATAATCGCTCCAACCTGCGCGAACTCGCTTTGCCGCCCTATTATCGCCGGTTAGGGGGGGGGGGGGGAGGGGCGAGGAAAATGCACGGCCAAGGCGCCGCGATTGGCCCCCGCCGGCCTGGCGTGGAAAGGGGGTCAAGACCCCCCGGAACCTTCCCCCCCCAACTTCCCCCGAGCCCGCCCGCCAAACCCTCGCAGTCCAATGATCATCCGATAATTTCCTTAAAACCGTACTTTAACACGGATGTCGAAAAATTCAGCATCGTTCCTGGGCATTTCTACAGCGCCCTTTCGATCGTTCAGACAAATAGATGAGGCTATTACTATTATTATTATGCATTAGCTCTGCCGGGCGGCAGCCGTACGAGTGGGGTATCGATCAAAGTTAATTATCGGACAAAATGAACTGACGCATCCTAACGAGAACCATCGATAGAGCGCGGTGCGCCATCGACTCCGTACGCCGATGAATTATTGAATCTAGCTCAGCCGGCCCGCATTCATCGCCCCCATCATTGAATAGCCGGTAATAGTTGTCGGAGCACACGATGCGCGCTGATCTTTGTTAATATTACCGTACGAATGTATTTATAGATAAGCTCGCCGCACAGAGACGCACGACGAATCCACTCTGTTCCAAGCACGCCCTCGGTGCTCTCGTCCATGCATATTATACGTGGCTCGATCGACGTTAATCAACAGGCTTGGTACTAAAAATACTGGCACTCATTGATCGACACTGGTAGCGATTCAGTATTCGCACTGCGGTTATGCATGTGCAGGTAAAGGCAAAAAAAAGAACCGATAACTTGCCGAGTGTGCGCAGACCAGTGAATGGGACGCGTATTATACGTACTCTGCGCAGACCACGTCCCGACTGCCCCTTCCGCGCACAATGCCGACCCCCTCCTCGAGTTTGAATGGCGGTTTTCCATCCACCAGGCCTCTGTTCCGCTGCCGGGAAAGCGGAGGGGGTCATTAATTAGCGAGTTTGCGGCCAAAACAGCCCCGGAGGCGATGTTGAATCCCGCGGACTGCAGCGGCTGTGGCTCTTCAAAGCACAACCGCCCCCCCCTCCCCCCCCCCCTCACCTGCACCGTCTCGGTATTCTTCCCCGACCGATCTGGAGCACATTGGGATGGCTGAGCTTGCGCGCAAGCCCGTCCGAGTGGCTCGCCGGCAGCTCTACACACAGGTGAAAGCTCACAGTTTCTAAGCCAGCAGCACTTTCGACCGCAGAGCTTATTACCTTGTTTCTCGGCTGACGTATAATGCACCACCGCGTCATACCATTATAGACTCGTTGCACTGTGCGCGGATGCTCGCTCCCTCCCAGCGTTTTGTAATTTCGAAACTTTATAATACCAAGCCGCTGTGCCGCTGCTGTGTGAAGTCTCTCTGTCCGCAGTGTGCATGCAGGGTATAATAATGTTGAGCCCTGATTCTACAACCTACCCTGCACTCGTCAGCCGCGCGTACAACCCCTGCCCCTGATGCCTCTGTTCCCCGCGGGTCACAGCCCAGTGGGCGCAAGAAACATTATGAATTATCGCCGCCGGTCCCGAGCCTCGGTTTTGCTCCCACATTACTTGGGCGCGAAATTCGCCCACTCGTGGGAGTCAACGGAGAAGATGGAGAGAAGGTTGGGGTTTGCCCAATGTTTGCCCGATTATGAGCCAACTCCCGTGTAAAGGGTCCTCGAGGATTCTATTTTCAATCGACATCCGATGCACGCGTCAATTTTTCGTCCATTACGATCCAAACTATTGAACCCACTCACATCACTCATTATTTGGTTTTGTTTTTTAATTCGTCGACTTTCAATATTTTATTAAAAGGCGCTCCTACTTCGTCACCCCGGACAGTTTTAATATTCTCAAGTAGATTGAAATAATCCGGTATCGATCATCGATTTCCTACTCATACTGCGAGCAAAATTTATTCAATATTGACAGTATAAGGATGACATCCAGATGAAATTCCCGATAACTGCTGCCTTTGCCTTTCCGCTCCGGGGGGAGTTTTCATTTATAAAAATATCTCTTCGGTTCTGATGCCCGCCTGTGTCTTCGTCCGTACGGCTTACTGTGACTTACAGCGGTACACCGAGGCGCGTGGATATCGGATATTTGACGCCAATTCGTTTTCATCATCGGCTATTTTCAAGACGAGCTGTCTTTTTCTCAGAAGAAGAAGACGAAGAGGGCAAAGAAAAAAGACATCGTAAGGCACACCGCCCACGCACTGCTGATACTGCCCTGTTGCTGTCATGGATATGCGTGTGTATTCTCGGTTTATATATAGAACCCATCAGTTTGTCCTTCATCCGAGCACGTACAGCTCGGACGACCCGCGCGCGCGCGATATATGGATACGCTCATTCGCGGCTTTGGCCCACGAAGTGCGCTTCCGTTGCAGCGGCTATAAATAACTCGCACTCGTATCGCAATAACAGCCGCGTCGATTGCTTTTACGTGATACTCTGCTGGAATAATACGGGGCGTAAGTATATTATGTATTATTCGGTGCTACGTGCCTATATTTTATACATATATATCCCTGCTCCTCTCACTTTGTACAATGAAATGTGACTATTACTCCTAGAAACGTTCTCGTGAAATCTGATGCTGGACCAAAATAGCTGTACAGATAATTATCGTGAATAAACGTGTGAATGCAGACAATACAGACACGAGCATGTAGAGTCTACACTGCATGCTGCATCCAGTGGCAGTGGGAGCTCGTAAACATAAATATATATATATATATACATGGACAACGTCAACTGGACTTGCATAATTGGCACTCGAGAGAAAGAAAGAAATAAAGAGCAGTGGAGAGCACTTGGCGGGGTTTTGGCTTGTTGCTATTCACGAGGAGAAGAAAGGCCTGTTTGGCATACACTTTTTCTATCATCCTTTCACGGCGGTATTCTCATTCCCGCGAGGAGGTTGTTGAGAATCAAATAAGAAGACGACGACGACGACGACCTCGCGTTATTTATTTTTTTTGCGCTCCCGTTCGAAAGTACAGGAGCCAGCTCGGAACTGGAGCAAAAGTGTGATCGTAGCGCACGGGAGTAAAAATAACGACAGTACCGCATGCGATACGAGAAATATAAGATGTGCAGAGCGAGGGTCCGTCGCGCTCGATTGATGGCGTTGTTGATGCCTCCGGTGTTGGGAGTCATCGCTCTATATTAATGCGATCCGTCGCAAATCTATCGTGCACGCCGAATCGAACGTGACGCAGTCGATTGCCCCAAATAATATAAGTGGTGCAGGTGAAGCGGGAGAAGGAGAGAGAGTATAAGCTCCCGAGTGTATGGTTTAGCTATACATGAGTCGCATGGCAACGGAGCGTTAAGTGTACGTACTTATACTTGGAGGGTGTCGATAACTCGTCCATCGAGGGTACGGTTTATGTACGTATATAGGATTGATCGAGCTCAGCTGAAGTCGTAGCTGGCGAGGTTTTTTCAATTTCAACGCCGTAATGCTGTTGCCTGTAAGCATTCCACCGGATTAATCTAGTTTCAATATTTTTGTCAGCAAAAAAGTCATTAAATCTGGTTTGTGCAACTTCACGTGGGATACATTTACACAACCCGTCATGTGTGATTCATAGCATAAATTCTGTTTTTGCAAACTCCCAATCAAATATTTAACGATGTACTAACGTTAGAAAACGAATCAGTAAGCCTAATAAATTAATAAGAATTACAACGATACCGTTTTGCATCACTTGAGTCCTGGCGGTGATGAAAAACGGACGAGGGTGTGAGTTTGCAACTAACTTGAAGTCCCTATGATTATTCAACAAATTGTGCCATCATCGTGGGGGTACATCAGACAATGAATCCTTGTCTCATTACCAATAGAATGGTCCAGCTCTGCTACTCGACGCAGAGTTTTAGACGCGTCTACATTTTCCAGGATATTGCCAGCCGTGAGCGTCACATTTTTCGAGCGCAGGATACTTACGAGGGGGGAAAAGAGGAAAAGATACGAGAGTCGCGAGAGACAGGGAGGAGGATTTCATAAGGACGAAGGTGCACGTATATAGAAGGGAACGGCCGAGAATCCACGGGACGGCTCCTCTCTCTCTCTCTCTCTCTCTCTGAGAGTTATGCTCTGCCGTATCCCTACCGTAAGTAGCAGAAAGTACTCCACGGAGGGCGAGCTTCGCCATCCCCGTGCCGAGATACGCTGCAATTTCTGATTTATAAAAAGGGCGCCGAGCCAGCACTACATGGGAGGAAATTGCGTCGCAGCCGGGCTCGCGGCGTTCATTATCGAGGTTGAACGAGCTGTCGAGAAGAGGACGTCGAAGGGCCAAATCATCATCATCATCATATTCGGGCGGTGCTACGTAATAACCGGTTACTTGAGAGTTCTGGTCGTTTGATGCAGGTTGTATACAAATAAGCTGGTAGTGCTCGAATTTTGTTGTTCATTGGGTAACGTCAACTTTACGCGCATCGACTACACAACTGACAGGACTCTGTAATACGAATCGATGAAAACGAACAAAAAAAGTCCCGCTTCATTCGCTTCGAAATAAAAAAAATGCTCGTTCATCAACCGGGGGCTCGTTAATACAGCGAATAAACAGTCCATATACTACAACTCGAACACGACGAAACGCGTGTCCGAGGATGACAAGGACGATCAGAGCACAGTGTTGGACTTGGCCCACCGGAAAAGGGCCCTTCGTGTGCGACGGGTCACTCGGAAAAAGGGAAAAACAAGACAGAGGAAAGGGGCCCGATGTATGAATAATTCGCGTCGCGCGCGCGTCCCAAGGCGCATCGGTATATAATATGCACATATACCCTGCACGTCGTTCCGAGCTGCACGTACTTATATACATATACGAGACGAATGATCCACACAGGCTGGCATCAGAGAGACACACAGGAGCGGAAGTACGCCAGCTGCTGCTGCTGCTGCTGCTACTACACGCTGGTGGCAGGTAGACGAGACGAATAACGAGTCGCTGTCGCGGCCCGCGGTGGTTATAACGAGCTCGCTCTTCGTCCCGATGGATCCTGGTCGGCGCTAAAAATCCTAGCCAACTGTATACCATGTGCCTACTCCCGTGCGGCGCGACGAGAAATGCCATCACGCGCGGGGAGTCGAGTTTCCTTGCCCGCGCGGTGTCGGGCTGATGGCCGAGTTGACGGCTGCCAGTCGGGTGAGCCCGTGTGTGCCACAGATTGCGGATAACTCATCCACCGGTATTTCCTACACCCCAACCAAACAACGAGGACGAGCAAAGTGGCTGCCGGGTTTCCCCGGACGGCGCTCGATAAATTCGGACGATGACTCTCCGTGGGACGACAATTGAGAGACACGCGTTCGGCCTGCTGCAGGCTTGGCCGTAAGTTTCGCGAGATTACTGCGCATCGTGCCCGGGCACGGAAAAATCCAGCTTTGAAACAGAGTAAGCCGGTAAATCTGCGGGAATTCCATTAGAGCCCGGGCCTCCTCTCGCAGTCAGTCACTACTGTACTGCATCATCTCGCATCTCTCGCCTCGTATATGTACCCCTTCCCTGATGCAATGCTACAAAACCCGCGTATGCGGTGTAACTGTATCGGGTGAAGAATGGCAACGGCAACTCTGTAGCATTTTACAACGAGTCTGCTGTTTGTAATGTACCAACGAAAATTCATGCGACGTCTTGCATTAACCTACACCAACGCGCGCGCGATGGTTTAACGCGGGACATCAAATCAATTGCCCGTTATTTGACGCACAATGGGACTGAATGTGGTACATTAGAGAGGAATCAAAGAGCAGCCTGGGATGGATGCCGGACGAAAAGAAAAAAAAAAAAAAAAAAAAAAAAGAAGAGGGAGAAAATACCTCGTGCGTTCGGGGGAAAAAAAAGGCCAGGGGGCCGTTCGATTAAATCCCGGGCAAAAAGTCCGCTACGAGTACGCGTACGTCGTGTATATATATGCGGTCGTCTCGCCTCTACCCATTATATACGCCGGTAGCTGTACGCACCTCGGGCCGCACTCTTCCCTTCCACGAAGACGAGCAAAAAAGCGCGCGGAGCACGCGAGAGGGGAGGGAATGTTGGGGGGGGAGGGAAGGAGCTGCGGAAAACTCGTCCGGCCAATAGAGCACATTAATCTCGGGGCTTCCTTAAAAGTGTATTGCCCGTGCGCGCGAGAGCCGTCCCCGGCGCATTAGTCAATTTGATCGCCGGCCGCGCGAGCACGAGCTGGACGTATATTATACCGTCCTGCGCGTATATAACGCACGCGTACGTATATACATACATACACGTGCAGGGGTGTGTATAATACAGAGGGGGATGGATAGATAGATATACGCGCGCCGCATGGCATGCACGGAGGGCTCTCTCTCTCTCTCTTCTGATGCTCTTTCATCAATAAATCATCGCTTGCCTCATGCAAGATGCAAAGCGTCCTCCGCCGAGCGTGTATAGGAAGCTATGCATATATATAGATATATATATATATATATATATATATATATATACTACACTGCACGCACTTGAAAGGGATTATAGGAGCGCCTTTCCTCCCTCCCTCTGTATGACTCTGCCGGTATAATCGCGATTAGACTCCTCCGTCCAAGGGCCATTATACATACACAGAATGCAGTGTATAGTAGATGCGTGTGTAGGCGTCAAGGCGCATACATGTATATATACGTACCCACGGCTCGCGGTGGCGGCGTCCTTGCTCGGAACTGCCGGATTAGCCAGATCGGCAGCCAACACCCCCTGCCCGGGCCCGCACCCTCGATCCGATTGCGGCTGCTGCGCCCGTGATTGTTTATTCATGGCAGCTGCAGTGCCCGGCGCGCCGACACTGCCAACTACTGCGCGAGCAAGAACAGTATACATACATACACTGCAGCTATGTGGGGGATAATTGAATTTCGCGCGCTCCTCCGTTTTCTTCGCCGCGCGCCTCACGCGTCGTGTAAGGACACGCCGTGTCGTACATAATATGTGCTTCACTGATGAACAAACGCGCGCCGTACGAGAGGGACGAGTGGAACGCTCTTTCGATCACCAACGAGAGGATCGAGCGGAACACTTTTACGCTGGCTAATGAATCGGGGCTTCCGATCCCCCTCCCTTTCGAATAATTCCGCGCGACCCGAATCCAAAGTCCCCGACGAATAACCGACCCGCCCGCGTGAAATACCTACCCCGGCAGCCCATCGGTTATCGGAATCCCGATCGATGGAACTGAACAGTAGGTGACCGTAAGCCGGATCGGGGGCGACTCCTGCGAGGGCATCGAGGCGAAGGCGGTCGGTCGGCGCTCGCTCCCTCCCCCCCGTAATCCGAGCAGCGATTTGGCGGTGAGCGCGCGAGCGAGGGCAGCGAAGGGAGAGAGAGGAGATGAGGGCACGTTCGCTGCGGCGCGCGCGAGGAGGGTCGACCGAGAGAGACAGAGAGAGAGAGAGAGTTGCTTTGCTTATTAATAGCGCTGCCGTTGGCACCGAGCTGTATGTGTATAGGGGAGTGAAGCTGACACAGGCACCGAGGCTCCTCGAGCGGAAGGCAACTTGTATGCACACAGGGGGCGGGAGGAAGAACCACCCCGCCCCGCGCCCCTTTCCTCCCCCTGCAGCCCCGAGCTTTCGGAGAGCTTTTATCCGCGCTTAGCGCGAATTAGCGGTTTATGGATGCTCTTGGACGTATCTTCATCCACATGTATACATTTTACCCTCTGTTGTGCCGGGCGCGTCCTCCCCCTCCCCCTGAAATTAGTCCCTCGGTGGTGATAAGTGAGAAAAATGGGGACGACGCGCTCGGAGAATTTATTTCGTTGATAGTGTCTGGCTGGCTGGTCCAGCTATAACTGAGTGCGGGCTCGGATTTCACGAGGTACATACCGCGACGACTGACTCGGCAAACTAACAGGTGGTCAAGTTTATAAAAAAAAAAAATAAAAAAAAAGACTGTTGCTGCACGTAAGGGGTAAGGAGACATTAGTTATTTATCATCACCCTCAATAGCTTATCGTCTTTTTTACTGTTAAAGCTTTGCATAAATTGCTCTTCCAGAGCGTGAGAATCGACAAAGGAACCAAGACTCGTCTTGACCGCGTAGTTTATTGTTCCAACAACTCCCGAAAATCAGCGTTAAAAAAAGAGCACCAAAGGGGGGAACAAGAAAAGTACGCTGGAAAGAGGGGGGAAACAGCGGCATAACGTTCTAAAATTAAAAGAGAAAACTCGTTAAAAACTCCCGAGTTCCCCGGCCTCTCGCATTAATACGTGCCGTCATCGCCATTCGCGCGATTACTCAGCCCCGAACGATATTCCCCGATAATTTCATGAGCTATTAAAGTCCCGATATCGCGCTTAAAAAATCGCCCCCCTCCCCCCGCTCTTCCGCTCGGGACTCGATTTTACGCTCCTACGCCCGCGGTTGGTCTCGAAAAAGATTGTTTATTCATCGGACAATCTCGATAGCGGACCTTTCCGAGACGAAAAGGGGAGCGACGCCGGAGGAGGAGGAGGCTCTGCTCGGTTTTTTTTTTTCTTTTCCGGTCACAAACGCGCGCGCGCGCACAGAGACACGGAGAGTCCCGATCGGAGTCGCTTAGAAATCGCGGCCCCATAAATTTCGAGGGAGCTGGGTGCGGGGGCCCGGTGCGGCTCGCTGGAGACTTTATCGATCAGCGATCCGGCGACGACCCTCGGACCGGAGAGGCCCTGCCTGCCCGCGCTTCGTACAAACGCCCTCCCGTATTATTTATACATCAGCGATACGGCGATGACACTCGGACCGGAGAGGCCCTGCCTGCCCGCGCTTCGTGCAAACGCCCTCCCGTATTATTTATACACGCACAAAAGTTCGTCCCCTCCTTTCTGCTTTTCGTTCGTGCGCTGCACTCGTGGGCGCGTCACACGTGCGCGCGCGCGCATTACATTAAATCATCGATCCTATTGGGCATATTATATTCGTGTGCTGTATGCGTACATAGCACGAGCTCGATGAAATATATTATATATCGATGGTACGGCCGCATCATGGGCGACGATTCGTTATGCGCTTGCATACCTGATCAACTGGTTCTCGTGCAGCTCTTTTTTCATCGTGCAGGAAACGGGGATAGGAGCGAGTCGTAAAAATTCGCAATTGTCATTAAATGAGATTTATTCGATTGCCCGGGCTGTATAATATCATGCACGTTGGACGTTGTACGTATGTATGTATGTATATATGTAGATTGGTGGGTGCAGGGGACACAAGATTTTGTTTCTCCTCTTTCTTACACGTATATTTATTACCTATGCATCAACATCAACTATACAACGAGTGTGTTCTGTACGTTGCAACCGGCATGATTCTGAATTAATTGGTACTTATTTATATCGTGCACGACGAATTATTTGTATTTTCAGTTGAATCGATCAAAGCGCAACTGATGAATTAATTATCGATGTAAAAGTGACAACTATTGTATTTCACACAAAATTCTTCATCGAACGAAACGCGTGCCTACACTCTGCTGTTAACGCTGTACAGCAGGCTAATTAAATTAAATTTGAACGACCATTTCCGTACTCCCGATACACAAACCAGATGATGTTTCTGTCCCCCTTGATTTACAGCGCAGACCGAAGCGCGTGTAGTATTAATACCTGCCCACGGCCGAGATAGGCACGGAGGGGGAGACGAAAAATAAAAAACCCGCGGCGAACGCGACTTGTCAACGAATATCGATCCGGTCGTTAATTAACCGCCAGCGGTCGTTGCGGTGCGTGGTGGTAAAAACGGGCCGAGCCGCTGCAGGAAATACATATACGATGTACACGGACGACTCAAAACAACAAAACAAACGGCCGAAAATGAAGGAGGGAGCCTGGTATTATTGATGACGGTGGCGCAGAAGAGTTCCGAGCGTAATTACGGGATAAAACGAGTGCCGGGATGGGGAGGGGGGAGGATTTTAATTCAAATTGATACGTCTCGTTGATCGCCGAACGAGCGGCGACAACAGCGCGGCGGAATACCAGGCGCGTCGCTGTTTAACACGGCATCGAGGACATACCTGCGCTCGGTGCCGACGCCTTTGTGCGCCCGATGCCGGGGAGGGCGGGGAGTCGCGCTCAGCGTGTAAGAAACGAAGGAAAAAAAGAGAGATGAAATTCTGGGGGAAGGAGAAGAGCAGGAATGCTGCGGAACAGCCGGCGGACACGCGTTGGGGCGGGCGTAACGGTAGGCGCACGCGCGCGGAACGGGGGATTTTTATCGCGGGCATTAGCGCCGATGTATGCTAATGTTACGCGAGAAAATCGATGCGTGTGCTTCGGAAAACCCTCCCCCTCCCCGTCCTCGTCAAATTCATCGCGTTGGTTGTGTCTATACCAACCCGCGTACGATGAAATATCGCCGCTGGGATGGCTCATCTCCTCCCCCTGGCCCGCCAGCCGAACGCTGCTGCTGTTTCGCGATAGTGTTTATGCCTGATGGCAACATTAATTAGTCTGACAAACGACGGGGGCTTTCGTCAGGGCGCGGGCTGCGTATGTATTAATTACGCTAGTTGGATGGAAAAAAAAAAAAAAACAATTTGGGTAGACAGCCTGTCGATCGTAGAGGATACGAGTGTATGGTTTTTCACAATGTTTACTTTTGCCCATTTTTTTTCTCGACCTTTTTTATTTCGAACGAATGGCGCTGCGAGTCGAGGCGACGCGATGACGAGCATAAGATATCGCCAAAGAGTAATGTTGTACCGTTTCCACCGGCATCTCTGATACCGAAAGAAGATGCTCCTCGATGGCAGATGAGCTACGGTCTCAACGAACGAAGATGGTTGTATATTTTTGCGGGAGCACCAGTACACCCATCCCCCACGACCATTGATCGGATCGAAAAAAAAAAAAAAAAAAAAAAAAA
>JAPYYV010016288.1:0-12780 GCA_030522625.1 Copidosoma aretas
AAAAATTGGGTGTTTTTATGAAAAAATTCCAATTAATCCGTCAGATAGCTTATTAAAAAATATTGGACTAGTGTTTTTTTTTTTTTTT
Source organism: Copidosoma aretas (assembly GCA_030522625.1). NCBI lineage: Eukaryota > Metazoa > Arthropoda > Insecta > Hymenoptera > Encyrtidae > Copidosoma > Copidosoma aretas. The sequence continues at coordinate 89 of JAPYYV010016288.1, forward strand.
TTTTTTTTTTTTTTTTTTTTTTTTTTTTTTTTTTTTTTTTTTTTTTTATTCTTTTTTTGTGTTTTTTTATTTTTTTGTTTTTTTTTATTTTTTTTTTTTTTTTTTCGAAATTTTTTTTTTTTTTTTTTTTTTTTTTTTTTAAGTGATTTTTTCGCTATTAAACATTGTTTCGACATATCTTGTGGCAAAAAATCTTAAAGATCATAAAATATCCCGAAAACTTTTATTTCTATTTATTCGATCTTGAAAAATCGATTTTTTGGAAAATATGGATTATTTAGCCAGTGGACACTGATTCAGAATATTTTGTGGTAGAAGATCTTAAATATAAAATTGCTCAAATATTTACGTTTTTGGATTGAGAAAAAAAGTAAATTGATGAGAGTGCGTATAAAAAATGGAAGAAGGATATGTAAATCAGGGAGCTTTGTGCCAATAAACAAGCAGCGGTTTTTTTCTTTTTCAAATTTTTTAATAGCTTTCCAAGACTAATTTATATTTTACTTTCTGATACTTTTCTCAGTTTTGTGGGCTTGTTTAAATTTTGTTATGTCTTATTATTTGATTTATGCATTCTTCGTTAGTATTTAATCCTATCTTTACCTTCTCTTTTATTTTTTTAAGTATTCTTTAATTTTATCTATAATCCATATTTTCTGCTTAATTATTGTAGAATCCTGTTTATCAACTTGCAATCATTTACCTTTATAGATATCATTATTTTTAGTTCTTCTACTACCTATGTAATTACATTACGTAAACTGCCCTATTTTTGTGATATTTATTCCATATGGATATTCGCCTACCTGCGCGCTCCGCTTGCCAATCTTCCAATTATTTATATTCATAAAATGGATCATCTTAATAATCATTATATAAATATACAAAATTTCTTATTATAATAATTAATATTCCTCTTATTTATTGAAGAAGCTTATAACTGCTTTATTTTTTTATTTAAATAATGATTATTTAAATGTATTTAAAATTTTTTTTTTAACCATTAATACTTTAATTGTAAGTAAAAATTATATAGTATTAACTTGTTATAAATTTTTATTCATAATTGATTGTTATTATTTATAAAACTACAATAAAAGGCACCTAATTAATTCTGTGATGATGATGATTCTATAAATATTGAATAAATATACGTATGCATCAATAATGAGATCAAATACCGAATAAAGTAATTAAATAGTATCGCGATTGTAACAATACTTTGATGAATTCGTGAACTTAATCCATGTATTGGCTATATCTTTTTGATCTTCAAGCGATCTTTTGTGTTCATATTGGTTGGCTACGTGTACACGCATATATGTATTAAAGAACAAATTCTTGAATCAAATGATAACAAATAAGAATAAAAATAATCAAATATGAGGGTGGGCACGCGGAGCGTGCAGGGGTTGAAGCCCGACTAATATAGGTATACACACATATATGTATATATCTTCCTATAATATATAGTGAATTTGAGTGGGGCTGGAGTAATGGCCCCCCACAGCCCCCCCCCCCCCCCCCCCCCCCACGCCCCCTACATTTATTTTACGGCTATTTGCAACTATGCATAAATAAGGGTAAACATAAGCTGATTTTCAACAAATTTTTAAAGTATACCTAGCCCCCCCCCCCGACACCCCCCACGACCCCATACAATCCCCACGCCCCTTTACGTGCCCCTCAGATTTTGGCTTAAGCAAAAGAGCCAGAGTAGAAAGTTGAAATCAAAGATTATTTTTATGGCCTAAATTATAAAATTATATTGCACATACGTAGCGGAGACATGTCTATAAAACATATAAAATAGAAGGCAGATTCAAAATATGTAGTTGAGTTTGAATGCAAATCTATAAAACATATAAAATAGAAGGCAGATTCAAAATATGTAGTTGAGTTTGAATGCAAAGACACAAGGAAATATGTGAAAACTAGAAAGGGGAAAGGTAGGCATGGATTTAGGAATGAAAAAACATGAACAAACCTACTCTATCAAAGCTTTGAAAATTTTATAGTTTCTTCTGCTATAGTAATTTTATTTCCATTTTTAACAATGGGACTTTTATACTAAGATATCACTGTGTGATCATAAAGACTATATCTACGCATATATTGACGCTTGTTTTAACGCCTTAGGCCTTCAAACAAAACGTTGTATTTAAATTTTTCAAGTTACTTTGCAAAAATATTGTATTTTCGCACAATGGCACTTTGCTAGGATGCCTCTCCAAAACTTATTTCCACACTCTAGTACAAATTACCTACATAAGTATACCTGTATGGACTAGGATGTGCATTTGCGATAGGAGTACTTGCATTCATCAGCTATATTTATATAGGATTTATTCATTTTTTTGAGAGGGCGTAGCAAACTAGTAAAATGCTCTTTTATATTAAGATATCATTGTGATCTTTAAGACTATATACACGCATATAATGACGATTGTTTTAATGTCTTAGGCGTTCAAACACAACGTTGCGTTTAAGAATTTTTAGAAGTTAATTTTGCAAAAATATCACATTTTCACAAACTTGGGCATAGCTTGGCTACGTGACTGGCTGATTGAGGCGGCAGTCAAGAGCTGAACCGTGCGCAGGTCTCATTCTGAAAATGATTAACTAAACCTAAGACTATGCAAGTATTTATCTGTTTATTCCAATGTAATAAAATCATTTTATCTTAAGTCAAACTTTGAAAGGATAACCCTAATCAAATATTTCCTCTATTGCTCTTAATAGACTTATGGAACAGGATAGGCCATAGAGAAGTTTTATGGACCACTGCTCTACGGAATGGATTTTGGTGACAAAATGGGATAACTAGAGATTATCACCTAGAAGATGCCTGAAGGCCATCTTGTGAGAGGAAACAGTATTCTCGACGTGTAAAACTTTTAATTATCTTAGTGAATTGAACTTTATCATTATAAAAGTGTAATAAATGTAAATAAATAACAGGTAAGTCATTCTGAGAATTATTTTGGTTGTTGAATGACATCCTTATTAATTGTAAGAGTGCAGAAATGGGTAATTTTTGCAATCAAACTGCTAATTTTTGAACGCATCATTGTGTAGGTAGGCCTAATTTTCTATAGTAGTATAACTGTATATACTAGGATGCCATTTGCGAAAAGGAATACTTGCACTCATAAGGTATGTTTGTATAGAATGTGTTTTTTTTCTGAGGGAGCGTAGCGACCAAGGAACAGGCATTTTTATATTAAGAGATCTTTGTGTGATCATCAAGTGCATATATTATAATGACGCTTGTTTTAACGCCTTAGGCCTTCAAACACAACGTTCCGTTCAAATTTTTCAAAAGTTACTTACCGAAGTATTGCATTTTTGCACGATGACACTTTGCAAGGATGCCTCTCCAACACTTATTTCCCCACTTCAGGACCAATTTCCTATAGTAGTACACCTGTATATATTAGGATGCGCATTCGCGATAGGAATACTTGCACTCATCAGCTATGTTTATATAGGATGTATTTATTTTTTCTTAGAGAGCGTAGCGAGCGAAGAACGGGCTTTTTTATATTGAGATATCATTGTGTGATTTTTAAGACTATATCTACGCATATAATGACGCTTGTTTTAATGTCTTAGGCGGTCAAACACAATGTTGCGTTAAAGCTTTTCAAAAGTTAATTTTGCAAAAATATTACATTTTCGCACCTTGGCATTGAACAAGGATGCTTCTCCAATACTTATTCACCCCCGCCAAACCACCCCCTCCCCCTATCGTGCGGCTGGATACTTTAGCACGAACAAAAATTTTTGAGTGCAACGTTGTGCAGAAGACCCTAAAGTGTATATGAAACAACTTGTAGAAGCGTAAAAGTAACTGACAGGACAAAAATTGGGACCAGCTTGACTGGCTGACAGCCTATTCAAGGCCGCAGCAACGAAATGAAAAGTGCGTAAGTTTTAACATGAAAATTGATAAGTTAATGTAAGACTGCGTACATTTTCAGATCTTTATGGACATATATGTTCATCACATACGTACAAAAAAATGTACTTAATGGTTTCCTAAAATGACATTAATTATTAGATTAATTTAAGAATCAATAATATAAAGTTGTAATAAATATTAAATCAATTAAGTGGAAGAACTTGCAGTATGTTAATAAATTTACTATTCTTGAGTAAACATTAGTCTAATAAGACAGCAGAGCATTTAAGGATATTAGTCAGGGTCCTTTAAACAATCTAGTAAACTTTTTCGTTGATAGAATTTTTCAGAAGTCAGTGGTTGAGATTCACCATAGGTACTCACTTTTTTAGGGGTTAGTTGTAAAAAGTGAAATGAGTGTAAAACAAATTTTTTTTAAACATTTAAGTTTTAGAAATAAATCAATATATAAAATAACTATAAATAATCAAAAAAATAAAAATTGTATAGAAGGACCTAACCATAAATTTGGGGAAAAAAAAAAAATTAAAAAATTTTGGAAAGCAACGTTGTGCAGGATACCCTCAATATATCAGAAACGGCTTGTAAAAGTATCAAAAGCATTTACTTAAGGACATAACTTGGGCATAGGCTGGCTAGGTGACTGGCTTATTGAGGGCTGAACCGTGCGCAAGTTTCATTCTGAAAATGATTAACTCAACCTAAGACTATGCAAGTATTTATGTATTTATTACGATGTAATCAAATCATCTTATCTTAAGTTGAACTTTAAAAAGACAACCCTAATCAATCTTTTCCTTCATTGCCATTAATAGACCGATGGAACAGGATAGGCCATAGAGAAGTTTTATGGACCACGGGATAGATTTTGATGACAACCGTGGGATAGAGATTATCACCTAGAAGATGCCTGAAGGCTATCTTGTGAGAGAAAACAGTGTTCTCGACATGTAAAACTTATAACTATCTTAGTGAATTGCACTTGGTAATTATAAAAACGTAATAAATAAAAATAAGTAACAGATAGGTCATTCTGAGGAATATTTTAAGAATTGATTAAATCCAAATAATACTGAAGAAATAATTAATACAGACATGATAATCATCAGTATGAAAACAAATGAATTCAGCAATAAAAAACAGAATAATAGTAAGCAGTGTATGATTTAACTAATACTATTAAAAAAAAAGAAAAATTTTAAGGAACTCCATATTTATATTCAGCAATCCCTCACAAAAAAAATTTTTTACCAAGAATAACATAACTTTATTCAAAAGATCATTGAATAAGTTTCTTTAAATGAAAAAAAAAATATTGGTAAAATGAAAAAAGATTTAAAGTGAATAAAAATAATATAATTAAATATAAAAAAGATTTCATACACAATGTCGTTTTTTAAGTGTATAAAGTTGGGGGGCTGTCGCGCGGAGCGCGCAGGGAGCGAAGCCCTACTAGTGTGTATATATATATATATATATATATATATATTCATGTATATATATTTATATAGTGATAAGGATGAAATATTTTTGGCCCCTTATCCTCCTAACCCCCTCCCTTAGCCCTCCCTTAAATTACGGGTAAATTTCTTCTATTTATACGTGCTTTGTAACCCCGACATTTATTTTTGCCCCCCTTCATCCCCTTCTTACCTCTCTTCCAGAACTTAGAAATTCTTCAGGTTTTCCCGACCCCCCTTACAATATTATTAGTTTTTTAGGATTTGTCGACCCTCTTAAAAACTTAGAAAATTTTTAGGATTCATCGACCCCCCCCCCTTCCCCCTCAAAAACTTAGAAATTTTGACCTGAGGCTTATTTTCATTGACAAAGATGTCCGAAGGCACTCGAAATACACTATACCGCTGAACTCGGCCGGAAATAGACTAACAATTCCGATTACAGACGAACCACCACACGAAAGCTCTCTAACATCATCAAACGTTGCCAAAAATAACTGGATGCAGCCAAAGCCGATCCTTTACATCCACTTGGAATTTTTTATTTTTCCTGCACAACTAGTTTAATAAATAGTCATATGCAGAATAATAAAACGGACCGATAGTGACAAAAGTTGAAATTAAGACAATTGTATAATTGTAATAAAACTAAGAGATAAAAAATATGAAATCAGGCTTTAAATCGTTTTCATTGCAAAATGTTAGTTTAACACAATAAAATCATAAATTTTATAATAAAATAATGAAACATACGATTATGTTCGTATGTTAAATCCAATACAGTAATGTACGATCTTTTGAGGAATAGTAGAACAAATTAAAACTTTACAGTATTTTTACTTGCAAATTCCATTGTTCCTGAACTTTCGTAAACTATATTTTGATAATTTTCAAGTATTATAATTGTATTCCAACAATAGTTATTTAAACAGAACAAAAATAAACATTTTCGTTACTGGGAAAAATGATAAAAATACAATTCTAGGAAAAATGATAAAAATATAATGCAAAATACCGCATTTGTAGCTCTAACTCTTTTATAATCTTCTGTCAGCTATAACACAATTTAATATTTAAATTTCTTGATTAGCACACCACAGCCACAACTCAACCTAGTCTTACCCCAATTAGCCACCCCCTAAGTCCTTATCTAAAATTTCGTTCTTTTCTCTGAAAAATTATCCTAATATTTTTTTCCACATTTCCTAATTCTTTTAATTGGGTAGAGTATTTCTATACCCTTTCTTCCAAATCTGTACTTCAGTTAACATTTCATTACACAGTTGTTTACATACATTAAAACATATATCTCATATAATTTTCATCTATATATTCCAAAACTCCCATGGGGCATATAGACAGGTAAGCTAAACTTCTTCTATAGTATAATTACTTATATTATCATAAAAAATTATTTAATTATATTAAAAAGTATCCGACATTACATACATTTATATAATAAACCAAATTTTACATTATGATGAAACAATCACAACAACGGCAGTCATCACAAATAGATCTTTTTGTAAAACCATAAAATTATGCATATTTCAGGAATTAATAAAATGTTTAAGTATAAACTATTAAGTAATCAATAATTAATATTTATTAAAAAATTTCACCTAAAAAGTCAGGAAAATCTATAAAAAAAATTTTTAGATCCTTATAAGTATAATTTAAAAATATATTTAAGATTATCATTCAACTAAACTTATAGTTGTTTAAACATTTATTTACAAAAAGCAATTTTATTAGCAAGTTATTTCATTTTTGCAAAAAAAAAAACATTTTCTAAGGTGTTGTTAAAGTGAAAAATTCGCAAGACTTTCACACTAGAGTGATAATTCTATTTATGTTTAAAAGAGCTAGATTTTCTACATCCAATACAAAATCTTCTGTGAAATGGTTTTTATATTTATACAAAATGTCACCAGAAATGTTTTTCGAAAGTAAAAATCGTGCAAAAAATAATCATAAGCGATAAAACAACATGACATCAGTTTTTTCTTTAAAAATTTAATAATTTTGAGTATACTGTTACATGAATCGAAGAGCTTCAGAAAAATCAATAAATGATTTATTACAAATAAAATTATATATTCTTTAATGATTGAATAATAAAAATTATTTCACCTTATTTATTATGAGTTTTGAAGAAAAACGTCAACTACATTTTGGAATAAAAATATTTACCATTACAATAGCATTTTTCCTAATTATATTTTTTATTATTCAAAAACTTTTAAATTAATAATAAAACATATAGATGTAATCTATTTTTTCCGATTTAAAAAAAAAATTTGAATGTTTTTTCCAAAATTTATTTTTAGTATGCATGGTAAACATAATTTGTCTGACAATATTAATATTATAAAAAAATATGAGAATTATAAGAATAATAATATTAAAAAGTTTCAGCCCCTCTGCTCCCACCGGCTTCCTCTCACCACCCTTATAAATCACGTAGTTATTCGTTCATTTTTACGTCATTTTAAACCCAATTTTTATGGGTCAGCTCTCCCCGCTCCCTCTTGCTTCCCATCAGCTCCCCCTTCTTAGCTTCTCTCCAGCTCAAACCCAACTCTTCTTAACCTCCTCATCATCTCCTACTGACCTCTCACTAACTTTACATGATTATAAGTTCAGCAATAGGATTTTATAACTTAGTTTCATTTAGATTACTCACTTCTACATGTTTTAAGATTATACTTATTAGAGAAATCGACACTGACCGCGAAATCTCCCCAATGCTATTAAAGGAAATTAGGGCAGCTTAAAAAACGTTCCCATATTGCTGGTTGAGTTAAAATAGTACACAGTATATCACATGATGTAAATAATATAAAGTGTCTTTCGAATCAGCGATTGTAAGAGCCAATGACAGGGCTGTCATGTTTTTTGCAATATTAAATCAATTATTACGTGTGAATTATTTTATATTCATGTGCGATGTTATTAAATTGTCACATTTATTTTTTAAATATTTAATATGGGAAAAAGCTAGGCAAGCTGATAATTAGTTGACGCGCATGTACTAGCACCCCTTGTTTTATATTTAATATGGAAAAAAGCTAGGCAAGCTGATAATTAGTTGACTTGCATGTACTAGCACCCCTTATTTTTTATATAATCATCTATAAGACATCACAATAAGTATAGATAGCTGATCAGAATAATATAAGTAACTATGTTCTTAGTCGTTCGAAGTTCTTAGAGATAATAAGTGATCTGACTCAGCACATGTTGTTGCTGATTATCGATAATTAGTTAGTTTTAAAATAATCTGGCTTATCTATGATAGTCATCTTTACCAACAGAATAACAATCGTGCATAATATTGTATGAAGAGTAAGACACAGTATACTAAAAGGGGCATATGCACAAAAAGCAATGGTTATGTAAAAAATTGTTTGTTTAAATTTGATGTTAAAAAGGTATCAATCATAATTGGAGGTTGTGAAATGAGTTGAAAAATTATAACTTAAAAGATAACATGAAATATAAATTTTGAACCAATTGCGTGTGATCTTTTTAGCTCAGCATAAAAGCTACTAAAAGTCATCGGTGAATAAAGGTATTTACTGTCAGTAGAAAGACTAAAAAGGACTTAGAATAGGATTTAGATTTTTCAAATAATTTTTTAGTTATTTAAAAACAATTGATGTCTAAACACTAATACATTTAAGAAAAATGAGATTTATCAGAAGTTAAAATTTTATACTGTCTATATCTTTAGTACAATATTTTATAAATTAAATTTACATTAACAATAAGTATTAAAAACAAAAAAAAATTATACCTGTTAAAAAAATTACTTCAATATAACAAATTATAAGTATGTAATAAATTTTCCATATTTATTTAAAAATTTTTACAATACATTATTAAAAAATTTTGTTCATAATAACAAAATATTAGAATTAAAACAGTCAAAATATTCTAAACAGTAGGCAGTCTACTAGGCTAAAAACAATATCATAAAATTACTAGAAATTATAAAAGCTTTTTAAATCGAATGGTAACAATTGTGCAAAATGAGTGAATAGTGCCAAAAATATGTAATGAGCATAAATGCATTAAATCGACGGAATCATTGAACTAATATAAGTATAAAGATAATCTTATATTAATGTAATATAGATATTATAAAATTCATTCAATAATCCGATTATTGTTGGTGTATTAGTTATAGCTTTCATAGATGTTCTATGAGTATTTAAAGTAAATAGTAATTACAAAAAAAAAAAAAAAATTCGAAAAAAAATGTAAAAAATCGTAAATGTCAACATACAACAATTATAGTTTAACTTTGATCTCGAATAACCACAAAACGAGTGGACTCAGCGAAAAATCATAAGAAACCTTTTTTTAAGGACGTCAAATTTTCTACGAGAATAAGGATGGCGACTGACGACTTTTGACCGATAAGAGGGCGCCAGTGAGCAGTGACTTCAGCCAATCAGAGCGCTTAAAGTATACATCATTGTGAACTGGAGGTTCACCTCCCTGGCGCTATCTGAGCTAAGCTTGCTAGGTCGCCATATCCATATCTAAGTGTTATTATGTTTCGTTGATTGGCCAAGGTTTCGAAAAATTCAAAAGAAAAAAAAACCTTTTCCCATGTTATTTTCCATTTATTACTTTGACCGTCGTGGGAAACGGGTTAAAATAATTATTAAGAGCTGAACATTGACAGCCATTTTCATTTTTTTATTTAGAAACGATTGAGGACTATCATAAAAAACAACTTAAAAATTCTCTAAATGACAACCCTAATATACATATACATATGAATCAATATTAAACTCAAACAATAAATAGAGTCCTTATCAATCTTAGAGTAGTAACAATTATTTGATAAATCAGTAAAATTATTTAATGTATTGACTAAATTTGTTCAAAAAATCCTAATTTTTAAGAATGAAGAAGGATAGAAACAGATATGTTTTAATATGAACTTGAATCATTGAAAGTTTTAAAAGAGGACATAGACCGATTAATATGCTTCTTAAAAGGAAATTTTCGTGGCATAGAGAAAAATACACGAGGTAGGGTGCAATGGGCAGTCAAAGCAGATTTTGGCTTAAGCAAAAGAGCCAGAGTAGAAAGTTGAAATGAAAGACTATTTTTATGGCCTGAATTATAAAATTATATTGCACATACGTAGCGGAGACATGTCTATAAAACATATAAAATAGAAGGCAGATTCAAAATATGTAGTTGAGTTTGAATGCAAATCATTGTGGGTAAAAATGCAAATACACATGATATGTATGAAAAGTAGAGATAGGAATAGTTATAGCCTAGAAATAGGCATCAGAAAAAGGGAAGAAATTTACTTTTTGCATATAACAAAAATGAACAATAATAGATGGTCTTATTTATGCCTTATCGTAGAATTAACGGACTTAGTCAGTAAAAATCATACAAAATAAACAATGAAGTTAAAATTGTATACAAAAAAGTAGTAGATGGGAAAACGTAGGATTTATAAAAAGTGCAGCAAAGGAGGATAAGCTTGAGTAAATCAAAGATGATTTCACGAAAGAAAGGAAGACTTTCGTTAATCATAGAATACAAAAAATCCATATGGTGATTGACAAGTCTATCATCTGTAAAATGTGAATAAAAAGTAAAAACCAGAGAAAGAAATATTAAGTGAACAAAAAACATAACAGTGAGTTTAAAATTTTTTCAATGATAGACTGCAGGCTATTCAATAAAATAAAAAAAATGAAACATACATATTGCAATGTAAAGAAAAAAAAAAAATAATAACCTCAGTAAAAAATAAAGGATTAGAAGGTAATGAAAATGTATGCAGGAGAAATATGATTTATGTGAATGTATAAAATATTTATGTAGGTAAATAAAGCACTGCGGGGCTAAGATTAAAAGTTCAATGATATTTTATGCGTTATAAATTATAATATTATGTCCATGTAAAAAGAAATTATAAAATGTTGTTGTATGTTTAATCAGTTACGCATCTTCATTATTAAAAATAAAATTAGCAATGATTTAAAATGATGTATATTTTGAATAATTATCAAAGAATAAAATGAAATAGAGAACTATATCAAAATCTATACAGGAAATGGCAAGATAATTGAATAAAAAATTTACATTTACAAATATTAACTAATCAATAAAAATTGATATCTTACTTCAAACATATATCCATAAATGATTCTAAAATGTTTAAAAATAACAAAAAAAGAATCATAGCAGTTTTTGTAATAATGATGATTTCGTAAATATTATACACATATACATATGTATCAATGTTAACCTCAAATAACGAAAAGAGTCCGTATCAGTTTTCCATCAGTAACAATTATTTGATGAATCAGTGAAATCATTTGATGTATTGACTATATTTGTTAGAATGTTTAGCGAATTTTCATGAGATCGCTTTGGTTATTTATGTTTGTAGGCAAATATGTACCAAAATAAATTCTCGTATCTCTTATTCATGCATACGAGTAACAATATTAAAATATAGGGGTTGGCAGGCAGAGCGCGCAGAGGGTGAAGCCCTACTGGTATATATCTTCCTATATTACATAGTTGTATGGTTTTAGGGTGAGAACTAGCTCCCCCCGCTTCACCCCACTACTACCGCCCTCCCACTGCCCCCCGCTCCCTCTCAGCACCCCCCGCTTCCCCCCAAAATAAGGTAAAATTCGTTTCTTTTTACCCTGAAATATGACCTTAAATGATTTAAGCCAGGTCCTCCCTGCGCCCCCTCGCTCCCCTTCAGCTCCCCCTCAGCTCCCTACCAGACTCCTTCTACCTACCCCCCAGCTCCCCCACAATTATGTTTTTCCTTTCGTAATAAATTCTAACAACACTATTACTTTCTTATATGTGTAAAAATACCTACACGAAAAACGAACTTCTATGAAATTTGATTATGCAGAAATTAATCATAATAAGTAGAATAATAGTTTTCATAATCGTACACCAAAAATTTATGCTTATACCTATGGAAGCCGTAAAAAGAATCCTATTTATTGAAACGAAAAGTATTATTTGGATCTTATGGAAATAAGATTTTATATAGGAGGTGTGTTCAAAAAGTACCCGGAATTTTCGTTTTTTCAAAAAAAAATTTTTTTATTCCGCTACATCAATGGGGGCCCCCTTAAAGTGGGCCCCCCCCCCCCCCCGATATAATACACTTATGCTAGCGTTTTTTCCAATCCTCGAAGCACTCTTGATATTCACTCTTTGGTATTTCCTTGAGCACTCTCAGCGATTCGGCCTTTATTTCTTCAATCGAGGAAAAACGCCGTCCTTTCATG
>JAPYYV010016289.1:0-18092 GCA_030522625.1 Copidosoma aretas
CCCCCCCCTCTACCCCCCCAGGGAGGTAGAGTGGGTTCGCCAGATTTCTCTGTTAGCGTGTCCAACTGCCACACCCCCCCGCATGCCCGCCATACCACTTTTTATTACCCCCTGAACTTCCCCATAAACCCCCTACAAAATAAGGTTAAATTTGTTCAAATGCTTTTGTGTTGATGTTTGCTTAAAGCTTTAATCACCTTAGATCACTTTATCAATATTGGAGGAAAGACCTCTACCACTCTACCTAAACCTATCCTTACCACCCCCTTTTCCCAATGAATTCACATGAACAAAATGTTAAGCGAACGTTTGTAGCACTTGTGAGGTTTCGCTAATCGCAGGTGGGTTTTATTTTTTCTTAGATTTCTAACGACTACCTGATACTTCAAATTTCAGTCCATTACTATATGCCGGCACATTAACTCAAAAGTTTTGTATACTTCACACTTTACGATAGAATATAATGAACTAAATGGTCTAAGAAATGATCACAAGAAATTAGGAATACAAAGTTATAAACATTTGTAGAATGCTATAAATAACATCCCGTTTCAAATTTCAAAAATTATTTAGAACAAAGACAACAATTGTAATCTTTACATATTGTTATCTACATAGGTTTGAGAACCTCGATACATGTTACAACATCATCAAGATGCAATGTTTATTATAAGAAAATATGATAAACTGGATCTGTTTATAACAGTAACATGCATACCTTAGTGAAAGAGATCTAGAATAGTTTAATCAAACCTCATAAAAAGACTACGCCAGATTAGATACCTAATATCACAGTCACATTATTCTATACAAAAGTATAGTTTACTTGGGATAATATGACTAACAAACATTTTTTTTGGGGAATTGTATCTCATCTTTGAACTATTGAGTTCCAAAAACGTTGTCTGCAATACGCATATTGGAGCGTCCAAGCCAAGCGGGCCACCCGGCGCTCGAGACGCTGTTTTCGCATAAAATTCGTCCTTTTCAACTCGCTTAAGATCCAAGATAACTAGGTAAAAAATAATCAAAATACATAAATCGATAGATTTTGAGCTGCACTTTCTGATAGGGCCACTTGTTTTGACTTATAATATCAGTATCACAGTCAAAACCGAGTCTAAATTGTAGGCTCGTTTTTCGCAAGGTTCCTATATTTTTTTTTTCACGTTAGCCTAGACTACATTTCTCCAACAACATCTCTGTCATATTGCAAGTTCGGATGAGCAACGGTTAAAAGGTAAAACTCAAATGAAGACTTCACCGCCTAGTCTGGCGCTGTACCGCCCCACTCTGAGCCTCTGCCACTCGGCAACCAACCTACGCAGCGCGGCGGCACGCGGGCGTGGGACACGGGCGTTGGAGTGCCAGAACAGGCTGAAAAATATTAATTTTAGTGTCATTCATTAACCGTTGCTCATGCCAAATTAAAATTTGGCAGAGATGTTTTTAGAGGGTTGTAGTTTGGGCCAACGTCAATAAAAAAAAAAAGATACGATCTTTGCGAAAAATTAGCTTACAATTTAGACTCGGTTTCAACTGTGATACAGATATTATAAGTTAAAACAAATGGCCCCATCAGAAAGAGCAGATTAAAATCTATCAATTTATGTATTTTGAATATTTTTTTACCTAATTTTCTTGGATCTTAAGCGAGTTCAGAAGGACGAATATTATGCGGAAACACCGTCACGAGCACCGGGTGGCCCGCTTGGCTTTGACGCTCCCATATATCGTAATTACATAGCATTCTGATAATAAAATGATTACATCTGAAGATATAAAGAAGAATATTTTTGCTGATCTAATTTTTCGAAAATGAAAAACTATTAATAACAATATTTAGCCGTATGTTACACGGTTCTTACACGTAACATAGTCCGCGTTTCAATAATTCTAAGAAACAATTCGACTGGAAATATCCCAAAATTTGTTAATGGGGTGACAAAGATTAGAATAAATTGTCACCGTCCCTATAAAACTCAAAATTATACTTATCATAATCATATTTAGTCGACTAAAAATGAAACTAAAGTACCGTCACACAATTCAATAGTCATGTCATATGATGGATTTTTGTTAATAAAGTATAAATGACATAATTATTAAATATTGCGCTTTCATTCAGAATGTAAAGTATATTTATGACTAGATCCACGTAAGAAGAGGCAGGGGATGAATCTCAAGAGACATAATGATTCTGGCAAAGAAATTTTAAGTAAAATTTAAAGGTGTCTAAATTTTATACACCTGATTCGAATAAAAACAGTTTACAGATGAAAAAGATTTAGAATATGATGCGGAAGTTATAAGTTAATTACTTCAGCAGTATATCTTGAAAGTAAACAAAAATAAGTTTTGGACGAATACAACATCAGAAGTACAATTAACAATCGGCAAACACTGTTTACGCCATGGTTGAATTGAAAAAAATTGATGTTTTGCAAAATTTTTTGAAAGATATCTGCATTCCGGAATCTTAGATTTATCACAAAAAAATACAATTTGAGAAAAAATAAAAAACATTTTACAATAATAGCTAGATTAAACATAGTTTCTTCTGGATATCATGATAGATCTTTTTTTGAGAATAATATTCTATAAAGTGAAAGAAGCAATTTTATATGATGACTTGGAAGCACATAATACAATCAAATAATAGTACATTTCGAACGAGTTTGGAAAGGCTTGGATTTACGATCCGAGAAGTTTACGGTACGAGCCAAAGGCGAGGGCCGTAACAAGGTTCGTAAAGAAGCCTTTACGAACAAGTTACGAATACTATTTTTCCGTCTAAGAACCCAAAATCAAGCGGCAAAGGTGCTATTTTGAGGTTAAAAGGCGGAAAAAGACTTTGAAAGGTTGGAGTAATCGTTATGATTCGGAAAACTTGTAAAGCAGATATAAGCTGTTATTTGTAAGTTAACTCATTAATAACTACAATATATTGCATGGTTTTTGATTTTTGAAAACATTTAAGATCATAAAATTGAATTAAAATAAAAAAATTACATCATAGAAAATTTCTCTGATAACAATGAGAATCGTGCTAATCGTGCTATCATACATATGGATAAAATTTTTGAATCACAAGAAAAATCGTGTCAAATCTTTGATTTACTGATGCCAGAAATAATTGATGAAGAAAAGAAGATTAATTCTAAGGAAATTGAATTTCCTACACAAATTTTTAATACAATGTATGGACAAATTAACAAAGATCAATTGAAAATTTCAAAAGTTACTTTTGAACGAAAAAAAGTAGTTTACTGGTGGCCCTGGAAGAAAGGGTTTAGAAAAATAAATCTCGTAAAAAACTTTAATCTCTTATTCTCTCAACCAATGTAAAAGAATTTCGGCTATGGTATTGACTGGTATAGCATTGATACTACTTTGAAATAAAATGAACATTTATGAAACTATTGATTTATGGCTAAATTTAAATGATATCAACAGCTCATTTTTTTATACGAATCTGAAACAAACATTGAAAAATAACTAATCAATTATACAATTTTTTTTATTTAGATGTAATTTTATAACAGTGTTTTTTCTATATTGAATCAAAAATAGTCACTAGGTTCATAGGGTGTGTACACTAAAAATTGAATTTTTAAGGGGCTGCCCACAACACCCTAATTCTACCTACACCCCCCTCCCTTTCCTAGTCTAGGATAATATCTTGAAGTTAGTTTGGGTTAGGCTTAATGGACTTCTCGTACCTCCCCTTCAATTAAAGTAGAGTTGGTTCAATTTCTCCATGTTTGTGAAATAGTCAAAAATTAAACCATTATCCCTCTCAGACTACTAAAAACAAACGTCTTCTTCCGAGGATGACTGAAGTCGACCAAGAAAAGCGTAATTTAAATTTTGTATCTAATTAAAATAGAAATTTCATTCTGCTCCCTTCTTCTTAGGCATAATCTGGCATGGGGGTTGGCGCGCGGAGCGTGCAGGAGATCGAAGCCTCACTAGTATGTATAAAAGAATGTGCAAATTTTAGTAAGTATTAAAATAAGCATTGACGTGTTCGGACGTAAGATGGGTGGGACATAATCCAGGACATAATATAATGTTGGAACAGCGATTAGTTCTAATAATGCTGTGAAACTTGATTCTTCTTAGGAAAAAGGGAAGGTGATGATAAGTAAGCAGGATAAACTGAGTGTTATCATACATAATTGGTATAGCTTATTTGCTTAAAAGTTTGCAAATTTCAAGCACGAGATGAATATCATAAAAGAGGCACTGTCATGGATTTCTAATATTACTTCAGAAGATAATTAAACACCCAACGTGAACAGCTTCATCCCAAATTTCATGCGGTCCACATGACTTACTCAACCATAGCATGCATGTATCACCTTAAATGCGGCAAGATACTTGTTGCATTTGTAATCTATGATCACATTCACTAACTAGACACTACCGAGGATAAATCGTTTTTATGTTAAAAAATTTTCCAATATCGATGGAATCAAAATAAACATTTTCAGGAAATTTTATGATATTTAAGATTTTCTGTCATAAAATATTCTAAAACAACGTTTGATAGCGAAAAATTCACATTATTAAAAAAAAAAAATTTCCAAAATTGATAAAATAAAAAAAAACAAATCGCTGAAATTGAAATTTAATTTTTGAGCAACAATTGGTATCCAAAAACAAAAAAATCTCATAGAATATCCGTCGTAAAATATCCTAAAACAACGATAACAATGACAAAGAAATCCTGAGATATGACTTATTACATACATTACCTATTTGAACCCACGCACACCTAGCTACTAAAATTGTTTAATTTTATCCTAATACGTGTACATAATATAATGATCTTTCAGAATTCCTTTCGTAAAGTATCCTAAAAACAACGATAAATATCTTGAAACTGTATTTTTCGAAAAAATCAAGTTTCAAAAATTATCCAAATCGAACAGCTGTTGATACGAAATTTTTTTACGAGAAGTAATCTGCATTTAAAACAAAAATAACAAGTACGGCATAATTAAAATTGGTCAAATCATCTTCTAATGTATTTGACCTAATGGATCTGTTCAAATACTATTAATTACTTTCTATAACCCTGCGAGGGATCTTCGAGATAGAAGTCTTTCTTTCACCATCAAACTTAAAAAAGGAGACCTGAACTGTAAATTTTGTTTGATCGATCATGTACACAAGTTAATCATTTTTTCATCGACGACGATTTTTCATCAATGTACCATTTATCCAGTAAATAAGCAATAAAAAATAAGCTCGGAAAATTCAAATAATATTTATTTGATTAATGATCAAATAATAACAGCATCAATAGTGATTTTTTAACCATAAGATGAAATCCCCTACTTGCTTGCGTTAGCTATGTATTACTTATAATTCCATTTTGTGTGGAATGCGACTGTTTTAACAGCATCCACCACAATAATAATCTATATGTATTATTATAAAAGGGCTATAGCCCGTGTACCTTATTAAATAAATAAATAAATAAAGAAGATTCTAACATTATATGGAAAATTAATGCTATTTACAAAATAGATGAGAATATGTATACTCAAAGGATCATCAATGGATAGAAAATACGTAAATAAATCCAAGTCACACAAAAATATAAGAAACAAGAAGCTTAAGGGCGTATACTCAATATGAATTAGGAAACCTATAATAATAAGTGTACACCAGGGAGGTGGAAAGATCTTGCATAAAAAGTTTTAGCGCGTTTAAAACGTTTTAAACGCACTGTTTTTCGTATAGGTGACATGCGAATATGCTATCCGTCCTACTACGGTGATTAGCAGCAGCCGTGCCACTCTAATAAGCCCAGAGTAAATTGTTCAGTTGAAAGAGTTTAAGCCTTAAGTACAAAAATCTTCTATCTAATTGAATAATATAACAATCACTATACTAAATCCCCAGAATTTTAATGGATTTGATTACTACACTTTTGTAAAATCGATTAAATAATTTAAATCAAAAGCAATTAATAGTATTAGTATGTTCAGGGAAAAATATTGCGTATCTCGGCCTTGCTTATGTAATAAACATAACAATGCAAATGTTGTCCGAAAGACTAAATAAGATATCTTTAAGATAAAATTATGTTTTACAAAATTTGGAAGTGTGAACAAATAAAGTTGCGCAACACCGCCCAACAAACATTTTATACAGTCATAACAATCAACATTTGTGAGTATTTGCAATATCCATAGAATGTTAGGTAGTTACCGAATTAACATTTTGCATGAAAAAATCTATTTGGTCCGCCAGATAGATTTTAAAAAATATGAAACACGTGCTATCTTTTTTTGCAAAAAACCAAAATTGACGCGAGTAGAGAAGATCAAAGTTTTGGTGTGGGGGTACAATGACGTCATGATTATCAAAAGACAATCGACAGTCGTGACGTTATCAGTATCACCCATGAACTATTACTCGCTCTATCTCGGTCAATTTTTAAATATGTAAAAAAAATTTCATGTCTAATATTTTTTCACTATCTACCTGACCAACCAAATAGAAAAAAATATTTTTTCGTTACAACGTTCCAATTGTGCACAACTTATAAGCCCTGACAACCTGAACTTATCTTTGATTAGTCGAGAACTTGTTGCCATATTCTTAATAGGTGATATGGGCGCATGTGCATTCCGGAATCGACCACGCATGCAAGTACGAAGAGTGGGAACTCTATACAATGTAATTTAGATATTGATGTACATGAAGATTATTAGCTCTAAAAATTTACAGAAGAAAAGTACGGCACAATAACTGTCTGTGTATAAATAACCAAAAAATGTTTATTGATATTAATTATGAGTAAAGACTCTGGCTTTGCCACCCAAAATGTACATAACCTCCTTTATTTTGCTCAGTGGTGCTACTGTAAATGAGGTACTCTATCTGTGCACAAGATATATCAATTGTCGACAATATTTTACAATACTAAACAATTTCTTTGCAAGGTCAAGAAGATTATAACACTGGTAACCTTACCCACATCGCGATTTATTTATTATGTATAAGACAACTTACATATTCATACGTAATTGTCAAATAACAATTGTAATATTCACTATTCTACGTATAACATAAGACAATTTAACGCACCTGCTTATTTCGCCAAATATTAGGGGCCACTTTTAAACAGCCAATTTGAATTTAAAAAAAATCATTAGGGCTTCTTAAAGTGCAACAATTATCGATCATTGATGGCACCCTATCTAGAACTTAAATACTTCAATTACTATGTATAGATCAGTTTACTGCAGTATCTTGTCATTTTGCTAAGTAATTGGCGCCATTTTAACGTCACCATGTTCAATTTAAAAAGAATTGTCATGGCTTCTGGAATTATAACTGTTATAAATCACTCATAATACTTTATCTACAACCTTAAATCTTTATTAATATTTTATATAGCAATTATTGCAGAAATAATCATTGGTCTAGGTAATGGGCACCATTTTTCACCAACCAAGTTGAATTTTGAAAAAATCATGATAGCATTTAACGTACAACTATTAGCGACTATATATAGCACTTTACCTGGAACAAAAAACACTTTATTAAAATTTTATTGAGCAATTTACTGCAGAATCTGTTCATTTTGTGAACAAGTGGACGACATTTTTTAGCCGCCATGTTAAAGTTCCATTTTAGCCAGACGACTTTCGGAAACTCATATTGAGACAAGTTTTTCAAGCGTATTCGGAGCACTGTCAAAGTTGTCATGAAACGTCATGATTTATATGTTCGATGCCATCCCTTATTTCAGATCTGCCATTTATATGCATGCCGTGTGACTATGATACGCCCCCATAAACTTTTGAGGTTGTGCATGCTAACAAGGTAATACTTTGTTTACATTTATTTTATTCTCAATTTATTATGCAAGGTAATTATTCAATCAGCTATTCTCATACCCCCTATTTACCCTTTTATAAATATAAAACGTTACAAGACAAAAGTTATAAATCGATGAATTTTTTTGTGTATTACACAGTCGCATACTCATTTTCTACGCTTTTCTTTGAAACCAAACTTCAGAAATATTATAATATTTTTATCATTTAACCTAATAGAATATGATGAAATAAATTTTTTTATGTGAAACGACATAATTCGCATTCATATTTCGAATGATCAGAATCAAATTATAATGGGTTATTATATAAGTGAATTCTTTTTTTCAGGCAATTAGGAAGTAGGTGAGCGGAGCAATTAGGGTAACAAAGCCTGACCAGTACGTATATACAGTAGGAACGGCAAATTTTTTTTATGATTGTTTTTTTATGAATATTAGTATTTAAAATTGCTAGTCCAATTATCAAAGCTTTAATTGCATTTATAAACGAGTTGTATTTATTATTAGCAAATTATTGTAAACAGAATGGAAAAAACTGACAAAAGCCGTTTTTCTAATTGTTAAAGGGAACAAAAAAAAATCAAAAACGACTAATTCAATAACAAAAAAAATAGTATTCAAAAAATTATACTTCTACAAAAAGTCGATATATCTCTATAAAAATTTCCTTTCAACACAAATAGAAGATCAGGTACAGGTATTTTGAAAATTTCGACTCATTCTGCAATTTGTAAATGATGAATATAAGTATTAACTGAATTCATAAACATTAAAGGATTGTTTTCTCTTCTCACATCATATTTCTTGTTCAAATATGTATATCGTTTAGTGAAATAAAATCCATTTCGATTTTACAAACAACAAACTTTCGTTACAATTCTTTAAAATTTAGTGTGAGGTAGCTTCGTATGCATTTGAAATTTTCTTATTTTTTTAATTAAATGTTTCTTAGTTGTAAAAAAAAATTTAATATCAATATGTATTTAGGTAAAAGAAAATTCAGACCATGTACACTGAAGAAAGACAATGAAAAGCTTGTTAAATTCAGACAATTTACGATGGCTCTTACGGCAGAATAGTATTTTTTCACCAAAATTTGCGGTGTATCTTTGCATTTAGTAAACAGATGTAAACCAAAAACTAGTAGTTTTTATTGGAATAGCCAAACATAACTGATTTTGATAGTGTATAATAAAATAGTAGAAAATTTTTCCTTAAATATTCTCTAATTTATAAGGATAATTAAAAAAATTTCTATCAAGGTTGGTAATAAGGTAAGTATCTCCTTCAGTCATCAAATTTTAGGGGTTGATTTCACCCCTTACGAGTGATTATTTTTCATTTTTGTAAAATAATGATTCCAAGTAAATTCATTTTATTCAGTAAACAAAAGAAAGTTTTCATAAAATATCTCAGAAATATTAATAACGTGAGCTTATTTAGGGGTAGTTTACACTTTTAAACTCACTAAAGTGAATCATCAATTGTGTATAGGTAAACTTAAGAAATTATCCCGTCCAATATTCTCTTATTTATAATGGTTATTTATGAAAATTTCTTATGTGTAGAAAATATTGTGTGGTAATAAATCATTCTTACTAAGCAAACAAGAACAGGTTTTTACGATGTATCTATAAAATTTTATTTATTTGAGCCTAATCAAGGGTAGTTTACACCCTTAAAAATATGTAAATCAATTTTTTTTTGCTCATGCAAACTTTCAAAAATTTTTCTTTCATTACTCTCAAACATATAATAATCACAAAAAAATTTTAATTAATTTTGGCAATAAAGTAGGGAACTGCTGCATTTTTCTCTATTTTAGGGGTTGTTTTCTCCCCTAATTTTATATAATTTTTTTTAAACGTTTGCTATTGCATGATACATGTTTATTGCCATCAAGCAAACAACAAAAATATTTTTACAAAAAATACTTAAACTTTTTGGTATATTAGCTCGTTTAAGGGTAGTTTTAACCCTCTTAAATAACCTCAAATCGATTGTTTCATGTACAATAAGACACTATGAATACTTATTTACTAATATTCATCAATTGTATGTAATTTTTTTAACAATTTTTGAATAGTTTAATAATTGACTTGAGTATTCGACAAATTTTTCAACTTTAGGGTTAGTTTTCACCCCCTTATCTCACACATTTTGACTTCGGTACAATTTTACTATATTCTGTAGGCAATTATCAGTAAGTTCCAAAAAAAATTATCAAGATTGGTTCATTTGTGTTGGGTCTATTTTATTTTCAGAAAAAAAAAAACCCCTTTTTCCACTCGACGGCGATTTCTATGTATGTAGAGGATGGGTGTTCGAATGGTGTTTGGGTCCTGTTGTTTGTGTTCTACGCCTTTTGCCATTAATGCTGTCTGTATCGTGTATACATAGTTTTTGTATGTGTAACGCTCTTCCCTCTTTTATAATATTTATAACAATAAGCTTATGTATTAAGGTTGTATTCTAATTTTTACACAGGGTGTTTCCCCTTTATTTTATTAGACAAATTTTCTTATATTTATACGCTCATTCTTTAAGTGTACTATCATAATCCAGTTAGTAGTATACATCAAATTATAATTGATTGGTATAAGTAATGTTGTGGCATTAAATTTCTAAAGACTCATGAACCCACCTATGCACCCTTTTCCATCTCATGTATTAGGTTACAAAAGATATACATATTACAATTATTGTCAAGGTGTCGATGGCTAAGGCATTACTACGTCCGACCTATCTTACTAGTTTTGTTGTTGTTAACATCGTCACGCAACTATAGGTTTTAATTTCAGTATGTTAGTTATTTAATTGTTATTATTAATAATATTGTTATCCATATTATTATTTTTATTCTACTTGAGGGTGTCGTTGTAAGACTGTAGTGCGTTCAAAAAAAAATTAATTTCTTGTTCATGGCTTTTTGCCTTCGAGTTTTTTACCTCCGTTCAGTGACTCTCTGCTCCCAAGTTGTATTGCCAGGCTGGTGCACCTACGTATGAATTACGATCGGTCCCAGCATGATGCTATCGTCGGCCGCCCTTTATCGTGGTTTCGGCTATGTCCGTGCCGACTGTTACCTGTGAACAACCTATAACAGATCAATAGAAAGCCCCATCCCCTCCCTCCTTGGAAGAGGCACTTTTATTTACATGAGTGAGGAGAAAGAGAAGGCGCGTAAAGTAGTTACTACATTTCGCACCCAGCATGCCGGCGTTCCAACAATATGTATGTCGATATTGTTCCTTAATTCCCTCTTTTACGCTATTTTATTTGGCATTCCCTCTCACACATAGTATTGCTTAGCCTAATTTATTTCAAACCATCGTTGATTGATTAATAGTCTTTCTTTCCAACTGATTTTGTTATTTCATTATTATTGATACAATAGTTCTTGTATGCTGTGCCGCTATTTACCTAGTTGATTTTAGTGAATTTTAGAGGATGTGTTGATTGCGTGAGTGATCATCTCATATTTAATTTGCTTGGTGTCCAGTTAAGACTCTCATAGGCATTTTGGGGTTTTTTTTTCGTTTGGAGGAAGGAAAGATGTGTATAAGGCTGCGTAGGCGAAGAAAAATCAGTTTTTTTTCTTTTTTTTCCAATAGGTCAGTTCTATTTTATTGGTAGTCGATAGAGATTTTGAATTATTTGAAGAAGATTTCTATTCAACATTTTCCTTCTGCGAGACCGATTTTCTCGTTCCACAGCATCTTGATGGAGTTTGCTGCTCTAATTGTAAAGTTAATGGATTGCTTTTGACCGTGTGTCGCTTTATAACTGCTGCGAGCCTCTCGTGATGGTACACCGGTGCATCTGTTTAGGGCCTTCTCACTGCCTTTGTGAGACTTACTTAGGTATTACTTCTTTTAATAGTATTTTATTTACTTTGTATATGTACGTATGATGTGTGTTCTTGTTTCCACAATTTTTCTTGTACTTAGTCTCGTCAAAAGTTTGGATCAGCAATTTTTTTTTCCAGAACTTCCCATGAGTATATCGATCGATAATTATTAAATTTGGTTTTGCTGAACTATAGTCCGCTCTTTTCTTTAAATTAGCGAAAAGATGGCCGTGTTCTAGATTAAACGATGGTAAACCTTTCTTTTTTCTTTCTTTAATTTTTGTTCTCTTGAGGGTAATGAAACAAGGATTGTTTGTAAGGGTGGTAATACAGAGACTGTAACTGAGTGCATGGTTGATAAAAATAATTTCCATGTGTGAATATCGTTTTTAACGAGTGTAACGATTGTTAATCGAACTAATTAATGATATTTTGTAATCTGAATTTTCGCATTTCTCACTTCAATTGAATTCATCAATCATTTTTTTTTCCATTACATCTTTTTTTTTTTTTCTTTGTAACTCACCATGCCGTTATCGTAATAACAGTTATATCTATATTATAATTAATATTTTATTGCGGTATTATCACTAGATTTTGTTTTCATTCTATTATTGTGTCTTTTAACATTTTTTTTTTTTCATTTAATGCTCTGACTCCTTGCTATTATTACATGCAAGAAATGATTATATTAACTAACAAATGATTTAAGGGTTGCCAAATATAAACTCATTGACCGTTTGATAATTAAATTATCCCGCATGTTGGGTGTTCAGCTATTGTGCTGTTATTAGAAAAAAAAATTTCATCAACTCTCTCTTTCTCCTTCTATTTTCCCAATGCACCGGAATGAAAATTAAATTTACTGTGAAAATCTAGGTTTATACTACTTTTTTCTTTCCGTTAAATGTTATTATCAAAAAGATTCGATGTGTATTTTTTGTGCTTCGTCACAGGGCTGCGAAAAATTAAAAAAGGGAGAAAAGGTTCCAATTGCCTGTTTGTGTCGGAAATTCCGCGATTGATTTGCAGTCTCTGCCGTAAATTGTACTCGTATTTGCGAGCTTAAGTGTGTTCTTACGCTAATAGAAGCAGTGTAGGAACGCGTGATCCCATCGTTTGTTTGCGATTTTTGCTTATTTGCCATAAACAATTTTTCTTGTATCCGTCGCGTATTATCTTTTTTTTTCTGTGTGTTTTCGTCTTACAACTATTACGTCTCTGTTATTTGCGCGCTTCCATCTGGGAGTGGAGCCTTTAGTACGCATGCCTTTTATATTTTGTCGACGTGTACTACTCTTATTTCTTCAACTCGCTGTAGTTTAACATTTTTCCTGGCATAGTCAATCTTTTTTATTTCGTACGGCCATTCGTATTATGCGTCGTATTAATCTTTCGATGGGTCTTTGAGGACAAACACGGACTCTCCCTCAATGAATAACTTAGTATTTAATTTTCTGTCATAATATTATTTTGAACGGGATATAGCTTGCACATGTTTCATGGCTACTATGGTGCGCATTTCCGTTAAAGACTCAGCGATTTGTTCGAAATATTTGTCATACATTGAATCCTCTTGTTGACGTTCAGAGCTCGATGGTATGTCCGAAAAGTAGTTTGTAGGACGCGTATCCCGTACTTTCCTTCTCACGTATTATATGCAAGAGCACATAGGGGTAAAAAGGTCATCTCATTTGTCATTTTTGTCAATAGACGCTTTTAGATATTCACAGAGTACGTGGTGCATCCTCCCGATAGCACCGTTACTTTAAAGATAAAACGATGCACTTCCCATTTTGTCAATCCTAAACAATAAAGAAAACTCTTCCATTGACATATTCATGAAGTGTGTTTCTCTGCCTGATAAAAGTTTCTCTGGTGCACCGAGATATGCTATAAGTTTGTTCGTCAGTGCTTTGATTGTTTCTCTGACCGATGCTCTCTGTACAGGTGCAAGGGCGATATATTTTGTTAGCCAGTCTTGAATAGTCAGTATATAGGTGTTTCCGTGGTCCGAGGGTTTATCCACAGGTCCGTAGAAATCCATAGATATTTTTCAAAGGGCCTACGCAGAGTTTCTGTGATTAGCATGGCCTGTTTCGTCTTTACCCGAACGAGTTTCTTGGTTTGACAATATTGACAGCCAAGCACAAATTGCCTTACGTCCGGTCGCATATTTTTCCAATAAAAATCTTGTGCGATCCTATTGTAAGTCTTGTTTATTCCTCTATTTCCACCGACTGCAGACTTGTAATACTATTGTATGACTTTATATCGTTGGTCAGCCGGCGGTACTATAAGTGTATTTGTGTATAGTGTGGTTGCTACTCTGAGATCTTTAGAAATTTCTTCCATTTGCTCCACCATGTATTGCCACTGACTTATGTTTAAAATTGCTAGGCCTTTTACTATTTCTATAATTTTTATTTTATTTACCACAATTAGCGCTTTCAGAGACAAAAAACATTTTTTGATATCGGATTTAAGTGCGGTGTCGTCGAAGTGTTTTTTCACGTACATACATATTACGTGTACCTTCCTGACTTTCGATAACATTGCGTTTACGACCGCTTTTGTTTCGTTGCTTAAGGCTATCGGGTTTATATAGCCGCATTCATAAAGTACATTAATGGTCTCGGTATCAAGGACGCTATCTATTTTCATGCAAAAAAAAAATTATCCAAATATCTGAATAGATGGTCCTCAACTTTTTTTACTTTTTGGAGTGGTGAAGGGTCCTCATTTTCCCTCGGCACCCATGGTGGTAGTTCTTGAGGAAGCCTTGTTCTGCACACTCTGTATTTCGCCAGAGCACTTGAATTTATCATTTCCTTACTACTATGATTCTCTTCTTCGCTGTTCTATTCTACGAGGGCCTTATTTAGGTGATTGCCTCGTTCTTTGTCGCTCTCTGGCGATGAATCGGACGAGCCTTGCGAGTTGTGTGATAGTAGCGGCTCGCGTGGTGGTGGGGGTTCCGGTAAAGCTGACCTGCGTTTCTCGGGTGTTTCCTCTCCATTGTTTTCTGGTGGATACGGGTCAGACACCTCTTTAGAGTCCGGCGGTGGTGGAAGTTTGGGTGGGGGAAGCGATTACTTTTTCTATACTTTTTTTGCAATCTCCTCTGCGTCGTTCGTATCCCTTTTTATTCATCTATGGTCTCCAATTCCCCCTCTCAATCCTTGTTAAATTCACTATTCAATTGGTTGGTATTATCTGCATTGTATTCGGAACTGCAGGTACCACCTGTATTATCCTCCTGTCCGTGATCATGCTGATTTCCATCCCCGTTTGACTCGTTGATTGGTGGTGAGATTTCATTTATGTCTTTCTAAAGCAGTGCTTGATAGTGTTCTTCCTAGAGATATATATGATTAAATTTTTACCCTCTTTACCTATGGAATTTTGGTAAATCGTAGGTTCCGGATTCACTTGGAAGTGTACACATATGTTTTTCTTGTATTCTTGGTAAAATATAAGAGCGCGTTCTCCGTCGCCAAACTCATCCCTGTCGTTAAGAATTATTATAGTGCCTGTGGGGTCTCTACATTTCTGTAACTATTTCGATTTTAGTAGGGCCTTTGTGAGTCCATTCGTTGATATTTTTAGTCCATATAGGAGTATAAGAGCGTTAAAAAAACAGCTTCCATCGCGGGGTACATCAACCATCTCGAATAGTTTATGCGGCTCCGCACAACCTGTCCCGCTTCTTCGAGTTCTTGCGTCCTCTTCTTCATTTATTTCTATGTAGTCCTCGTCTGTGCTTCCCGTCGGTTCGCCCCTTTGTCGAACCGTGGTAGCGTCGGATTCCCATGTATAGATTCTGACACCTGGTTTTCCGTCAAAATCTTGGCACTTAATATCCACTGTAATTTTTGCATGAAAATAGTCCATCAAATCGTCAAGTATTGCTTCTATTTTTCTGCTTAGCCTGCCGTTCTTTCCTGATTACTCTTCTACATGTGGCGAGCCATTAATCTGCTCATCGTTGTTTATTTTCCTGCCACCCGTTTTACTACCTGAAATAGCTGGCCGTTAATTTTCGCTTGCTTGCATTTTATTTTGCTCGGGCATTTCGCGGTTACTCTCTCTGTTATTATTTTCCTTACTCACTTTCTTTAGCTCTCCCGCGGTTGTCATTGTATTTTTTACGGTATCCCTGGCTCTCTGCTCTCTTTCTCTCTCGGCTGCTTCTGCTATTAGGCTTGCCTGTGCCAATCGCGAGCCCTAATGTTCATGTCTCTCCAATTCCCTTTCCGCCTCGTCTGTCGCGGCCGAAGGTGTGTCGCAGTGTGCTATTATTATTTCCTTCGACTTGTCTTTGAGTTCGAGTTTATTAGAAAATCCTGTGGGTATTCTATGTAGTGCATCTAGCTGGCGTTTACGAGTCTTAGGTAGTAAATTTTGTGCTTCGTCTCTTTTAACGAAAGGCGTACTTGTGATTTTTACTTCTTTTTGCATATTTTTCTCTTTCCGCAAGTATTCAAGTTTTTCATTATTAGTCCTTACGATAGAATTTCTTCGTCACTGTCACTTGCTACAGTTGGCTGTATTCCCCCCTTCTCCCTTTTATTTGCAGATTGTGTTGGGAGCTTACGTGGTCCATCTCTTTTTTTTGTTGCGTTGCCTACTTTGAGTGTTTTATTTCTTTGTGATTCTGTCTCCGGACATTCCGACTCCGAGTCCGCGTCACTGTCGTTGCTCGGCATATATTTGCTTATATTGCTATTTTTCCGGCGCTTCTTTTTCTTTATCTTGTTGTCCGACTTTTCTGAATCGGAAATTTCTATTGACTTTTTCCTGTTATTCCTTATTATATTTTTCTCCTGTCTTGTGCGAATCTTGTATATCCTCGCTGGTGGAGCGTTTGTGTCACCGAATCCCTCTTTTTCCTGTTCCTCGGCGAGTTCGTCTATGCGCCTATCGCATAGTCCGATGCATCCGTTGTAACTATAAATGACTTATTCATGTCCGGCTCTAAGAGTATGGGCTCGCTGCACAGAGAGTTAACAAGAGTGTCAAATGCTTCTTGTTTAGGTTCCTGCAACTTAAATTCCGTTCCATTTCGTAAAAGTTTCGCTATCAGTTGTGCTATTTTTGCGTAATTTTTAATAAAACGACAGAAATATCTTGTGAGACCTAAAAATTGTTTAATTTTCTTTGCGTTTGTAGGGCTTGGATAGTTTTTACGGACCTAATTTTTTCGGGATTGGTTCTTATTTGTCCGTTTCCGACTATGTGACCCAATACCTTCGCCTCATGCTTTAAAAATTGGGACTTTTTTGGTTCGAATGTTAAGTTGTTTTGTGCTAACCGTTTTAGCAACCTCTAAACCCTACTTTCATGATCTTCTATCGTCTCTGCAAATACCATTATGTCATCCATATAGACCTTTATTTCATATCCTCGAAGGCCCGATAGTGCTAATGTTTTTGCGTGCCCGAATGTGTTTGGTGAAGCGCAGATGCGAGGTGATTTAAAATATCATTCTGAAGTAGTAGTGGATGGCATGAACCAACTTTCGCTTCGTTGAGCAGTAGAAAAAGATATAGAAGAAACTCTGCAGAGAGAAAATAGAGCGGCTGAAGGAGATCAGCAGCAACCAGCGGGGACATATGATCGAAACATCGGAGGACAATGTGTCGAAAAACAGGACATGGAGAAGCCAAAAAAGGAGAACGAAGAAAAAGTATCGCTAGAAACAGATCCCGCGAGGAGCCCCGAAATAGCTGCAAGTAAAAATTATAAGAATCTTATCAGTTTACAGCCTCTCACTAACAGCCCAGGGTTCAAAAAGGGAGCGCGCAATGAAGAAACAAATGAACCGTTCCAGGTAGTAAAAATTTATACGTCTCGGGAAGGACATACGCTACCCTTAGCATGCCTTAAGAGCCCACAACTAAGAATTAAAAGCGCAAAATTTTATGCGGATACAGGTGCTCAAGTATAAATTATAAAAATAAGGAGCCTCAAAGGAGGCTTATATATAAATTATAATGAAAGTATCGATAAACAACGTGACACACCAAGCACGGTGCACGCTTGAAACGGTAAAATTGACACAAAATAAGCTGCATTTACTCTCCATGTTGTTCCCAACGACTTTCTGTTATAGAAAAAAAGATTGATTGGATGGGACATGTTGAAGGAATATGACGGCCATACATGCACCAAAAATAATTTATTAGTTTTAAGTAGCACTTAGATACCTCTGCTAGAGCCAGAGGCATTCGAGATCCCCGCAAGATCGAAACAAATAATTTCCGCGCATGTAAAAGAGAATAGTAGAGGACATCAAAAAATAAAACTCGGTTATAGGAGCATGACTGTTTATTAATGACACATTGTATCAATATTTCGCCGTCATTCTGGCGGCCT
>JAPYYV010016293.1:0-15038 GCA_030522625.1 Copidosoma aretas
AGTTGGTTAAAGTAAATAGTCTTGTAATGAATACGAAGCTACTTGAATTCGGTAATAAAGTAACATTTATTTCGTTATGTCGACGTTTTTTATTTAAATTACAATTTTCGTTACGAATCATTACGATGAATACCTAAAATTGTGATAGCTATACGATACAAAATTGCAATCATACTTTAAAAAAATCACATCTATACATTTGGAATTTGAAAATCATCTTATCATAGAAGAGAAGACAGCGAATGATTACTTTCAATTCTACCTGTTTAACGTCGGTCGACTTGCTAACAGACACTCTTAAATATATCGTGGACGTGCTTGAAGGACAAACGTAATTATGTAGAATGGCGTTTTCAGTGTTTGGAAGCTGGAGTTAATCACAGCTTATTACATTTGAACTTTTTTTTTTATCATAAAAATTACGTGCGTACACTAGCATAATTGACTAATTAGAACACAAAATAGTGTTTTAAGTTTATTGGCGCGACAATCCACGCTTAGCACATTCGGCAATGATAATCAAATGACAGCAAGTACGTCGTTGGGATATGATTTTGCTACGTATATAAATTATAGTTATCAAATGAAAAAATTATAACGTGATATGTACAGCGCGAATTTTTCTTAATTCCTAAGAAAACGTTCAAAATACGGTATAATACATTGCGATACGACGAGTCAATGATGCGACTCGTATGATCCGAAAAATTACATGACATGATAATTATTGAGTTCTTCTTCGTTCAAATGCCGTAAAAAGTACGTCACTTTTACCTGTTCGATGTGTCGGCACAATTTCATAGCTGAAGCAATTTTCAGTTTCATGTGTGCGACAAGAGATGGCATGTTCAATAGAAGAAACGCAAATCCATCGATTTCCTGCAAAACGAAAATTTCAGAATTTAAAACCTCAATCTTTTGAACATTTTTTCTACTAATCATATAATACAGTAATAACGATAAATTTCCGTCTCTTACCTCTTGACGAACACGATGCGCCAACTCCTTACAATCGTTTGTTTTACGAAGATAGCGGAAAACGTCGTCAACAGACCAGAAAAGAGGATTCGATTCTAGGTTTCTGGCCCTGGGTCGTCTCTGTTTCTTTTGCAATTGTAAAAATTCGTCCTCTTCGGCATCCGAGCCGTCGCTCTCAACACTCGAATCCCAGCCTCTTTCTCGTTTTCTTGCTCTGGTGAGCGTCGCGTTTTTATTGGCCTTTATCGTCTGTACCTTGCCTCCGCCCGAACTGCTCGGACTGTCGTTGCTGTCCTTACTTTTCCTATCGTTAAAACTGCTTCGCGAGTCTTCAGACACGTTGCTGGATGGTATTTCTTGTTTTATGTCGTCGACGCGATCCAATTTATCTAAACTCTTACCCATTAACTCGGTGTCAGAGAGATTATTCTTCGATTCGTACGTGTCTTGGTGGCCATCCGAGATACGATTCGTCAAGTCCATGGAAAGATAAGGAATTTCGTCCTCTTTCTCCAACTCCTTGTTGAGCTCTTTGTCACGATTTGCCCATCTGCCTCTTCTTCGCTTTCGCTTTCCCCAGGGTTTCTGTTTCTCCACCAGGATACTTGTATAACCCTTTGGCTTGCCTCGCTTACCGTTTCCAAATGCCGTTGCTATTTAATCAAACATAAAAATCAATTTTTTATCGACATGATGATTATTTTTTTTAAGTCATGCAGCAAATATTTGAAAATACTTACAAATAAATTTAGTTTTCGTACTTTTGTAACACTTGTCTGGACACTCGTTTTCTGGAACGCACAGAGGTCCAAACAGATTCGGGCAAACTTGTAATTTTTTGCAAATATTACGACAAAATTCGGTCACCATATCGCCAGACGTAATAATGGCAACGTTAGCTCTGTAAGTATTATTTTTGTGCTTGGCCTTCAATACTTCTAAATTGTAACCTGGCTCTGGCTTTGTATCGCACTGTAATACTTTAAGGATTCTGGCGCTCCTATATCCAACGGAAACAACCATCGATAAAACTTCTCGCATAACTAAAACCACCGGCCCAGGACCGACTGACTTTGGAAGAGTAGCCAGATGTCTCTTTGAAATCATTGGCCCAGTAGAGCATCGATAATTAAAATAGATTTTTGGACACCATAGAGAAGACCGATGTTCCGATAGTGGATACTCCAAAGTAGCTTGTTTTTTCATTGGCACCTCTTCTGCTTTTGTGCAAAGTTCTGCATAATCGTTTGGCGGCTTTAGTGGATAGTGATTGGACTCGCACCATCCAACTGGAAAAATTTGCAAGGAATGCATGTGTACTATGTGCTCTGGACGATCCTTGTCATGGCTATCTAGTTTTAACCAAAGTAAATTTTCTATGATTTTCGTGACATGTGCCGCACAAATCGCGTTTTCGTCCTTTGGATCTACAGCTTCCAGCATCATTTCGCATTCAAATCCAGCATCTAAAGCACTTTCTTGAGGAGAAAATAAATTTTCACCCGCAGCAACTGCTTTTGTTGCCAATAAATATTCCTCCCAATCAAATTTTCCTGACTGTGGGGTCCAATTTTTAGGTGACGACATGCTAAAATAATCAATTTTTATCTTATAGATAATCCACTACGATATAATTAATTGAGTCACTAAACGATACTTACTTAATATTACGTTTTTCAGACCAGCCAACTGGAAAGATGTATGGATGATCGGCAGTACAAAGCCACGTATTCTTTTCAGTGGCATTGTATGTATCAATTATATAAGAATTTTGATTAAAATTTTTGCTATATGCATCAATTTGAACTAGAAAGTAAATGTCATCAAATACTTTGACAACTGTAGCTGGACAAATTTTCGTCCTATCAGAAGGTAATACAGTTTCCAATTTCATGTGAAGTTCAAAATTATGCTTTTGATGATCAACACTATTGTTAAACAAGATATCAGGTACTTTTAGATCTTTGGAACCATTATTCTCCGTAAGTTCTTTCCACTCTTCGTAAGAGTGCATATCTACAATTGAACTAGGTGGTTCTACGAACCAGTTGGAATCAGCCTTTGACACAAATCCATAGTGATGCAAGTGTTCTGAGGTGCAAAACATCCAAAACTGTCTTGTCGATGATCCTGGAGTATCATATTGTAATAGTAGACGCCCGCCAACATTATCTTTAATCTAGAAATTAGTTTAATATCAATGGTTATAAAAGGTGTGAGATAAATTAATAAAATAACAATACAAAGTTTTCAAACGTACAGTAGCAACCCATAATTTGTACGGATGACGAACATCGCTGACTTCAACTTTCATTTCTATCTTTATTCTGTCCACCAAGCTGAGTCCATCCTGCCATAGGCATAATTCATAAGTAACAAAGTAATAGGAAAATTCAAGATTTCAAATGAGTAGACATAGACCCTTACCCCGGACAGCATTTCAAATGGTACGGATTTAGCTGTGGACAAAAATTTCTGTAATTTTTCAGAGCAGTTGGGAAACTTTTCCAGAACAACACTGGGTGGTTCCAACTTGTGGGCATGCTTGGAGCACCAACCCAGCTCGTGTGCAGTTTCCTTGGTTAAATTGAACCAAAATTCCAAGGACTTGTCCGTGGCACCAAAGTAATTGAGTCTTAACAGAGGACCGCAGGCCATGACGATCGAGGCGACCCAGTAGACAGGCTCGTCCTTGCCGTCAATTTTGTGCACGGGAACCTCCAGAGACATGCCAATCTCGATGCCGTTTTGCAACGTGTCCTCCACATGCTGGAAAGAAATCTGTGGAACTTCCACGGTGTTCTTCGCCTCGAGATAGTCTTGCCAAAAAAATCCATCTGAAATTCACGAATGTTTAAGGTTTTTCTAAAATTGAGGAAAAAAAAAAAAAAAAAAAAAATTACAACTCAACAGAGCGCAAATATAGTCATATGAATTTGTTTTGCATAATCGATACAACTCTACCTGACCAAGTTTATACACGAGTTAGCAAAGCAAAGTGACTTTGTTCAAAACTCACCACGGCAAACGAAGATACATTTTGCACGTAACATAATGAACAATAACAATAACAACTGTATGATTGCAAAACGAATAAAAATAATTAATTATCAACGAGCCAATCGCGGAAAACGCAAATTGAAACAAAGTATATTCAGCAAAGTTTCAATCGGTCGGCAAAAAAAAGAAAAAATTTAAAAGCGCTCAATAACAACAATCACACCTCTTACCCATTATTTCAGTGGTGCAAGTAGTGCATATCAGTTTTCAAACCGAAACTCGGCATTCGTCAAGTTGAAAAACACGAAAAAGCCACGACTTGCAGGAATAAATTATACTCTCCTCGGAGGCGCGATTTAAGCAACAGCGAATCGAAAATGTTCATCTTATAGCGCAGAAAAAAGGAGCAAGCACACCACCTGTCCCTCTCCCGATGTGCAAGGCCAGGCGAAATATCAACTGCGCGCCAGAGAGAGAGAGGAAGATTCTTTCAAGACTTACACCTATACATAAGTATACGCTTAATAGAGGTAACACGAGGGGCAGACGGTTGGTGCAGACCAGCTCAGCTGCTCTGTTGCTGCAGCTCCGCTTTTTCATTTACTCATAGATAGGTATATACAGGCACGGCGTTTAATCAAGTTTGCGAATAGTGCGGCACATTGGAATCCGATCGCCCGATTGGGGAAAAATGTTCAACCGGAGCGCAAAAGAGCATCGGCGTTACGTAACGTGCAGCGTTAAACAAACTTCGAATATGTTTACATGTACCAACAACAACAACAACAACAACAACGACAACAATACTCAAACACAATAAATGATAATAGAAAAAAGAAAAGCCGACGTGTGTGAATATAATCTTACCCCCGTCGACGACGAGCGACTTGTTGTATTCCTCCCGGTGACTCTGCTCGCCCATTCTCATGCTTGCACTCATTGCTGGTGCACGAATTTATAATAATTTATCCCCGACTGGTATGCTTGCAGGCTTGTAAAAATCTGTGCACATTCATCGCAGATCACTGCATGCGTTGCAGGCAGGTGTGAGCTGAAACAAGCAAACGAAGAACAAATCATTTATGATCATCTTGTATACTGCTCGCACTATCTTACAACGATAGGAGTAAAAACGTGAGTTGGCGCGTGGGCGCGCGGTCGATCAGCACGTCCGCGGCTACAATTATCGTTCTTTTCTTCGCGCACAATTTCACGGGAGCTATATACATTGTACGCAGAAAAATATTGCGTACTACGTGCGTAAATGATAAAAATAAAGCCATTCACCCCTTCGGACTTTTCGTTAAATTGCAAAAAGCTTTTTTGCCCGAGAGAAAACGCCCATTCGTCCGTTGCTGCTGCGGTGTATTGGTGATGCGAGATTATTATTAAACGTTAACCATTTTCAAACGCACACTTTGATTAAAAACAAATCTTGCAAAGTCGCGACAATTTTGTCAAGCAGAGAGAGCAATGTGCATACAACGTATATATATATATATATATAGTTCACACAAAGTACAACACACCACGCGCATGAACCCGGCATATGCGCAGCGCGTAACCCGCGGCAGAACTTGGGCTTGAGTCTCCTTGCCGAAGTGCAGATAACACGAGCTTGATGGAGCTTAAGTATATATAGCTGTCGAAATGGTGAAAGAACTTGTATACTCTGGCGGAGCTCTACTCCGCTCTCATCGGCTCGTGCTCCGTCTCTTTTTCTTTCACGACTGGCGAGCCAACGTCGAGGTTTACAGGGCGGCTCTCTGTCCCATTCCCATCTCTCTTTTCTTTCCTTTCACTCTCCCGCGGCTTATATTTTATTACCTATATAGTACAACAACGTAGTGTGTAGTAGCTTCGTCGTACATACTACACCCCGTACGCATATATATGCGCCGCGCCTAAGTATACATGGCTGCAGCTATCCCGTCCACCCGTTGCTCTCGTTTTTTCTCTTATCTGTACTTTTTTTCCTTTTTTTTTTTTTTTTTTTTTTTTTTTTTTTAAATTTCACCTTTTCTCCGTTTAAATTTTTTACCCCATTCGCCGTGAAAATATTATACCCCATACGGAAACTGCAGCGAGCTTGCGGTCGAGCTTTGGATCAAAGTTTTCGAGAAACGCGTGTGTTTGCACAACATCCCTCCCCATTCTCCCCAACTGTATCGCTACTATGGAACGCGAAGGTTATACATCGAGGCTGTGATTCATGATTGTGGTGTTTATTTGTTAATGGTAAAGTAAAGTAAAATAAGTATCGCTTTTGCGCTACATTATCGTTTGCTCTGTTATTAACTGCGACACGTAACTTCCCATCCAAAGCTCCGATATGCGTTGTATGCGTTTCCGTCCGAATCACTTTTGTCGGAACAAAAAGAAAAAAAAAAACAAAGCTCGTAAATATTAAATGTAATCGTTACACATGCGTACAAATATAATGAGTAGCTTGGAGACGTGCACTTGACTGATAATACTTTACCAATACCTGTATAATATCCATGGATTCATCGCTCCAACGACAACTGTTGTTTTTTTTTATAAATATACGAAAGGAAAAAAAAAAAAAAAAAAAGAAAGGAACAAGCCAACAGTCTAGAGTAGAACTGAGGTACAGTGTAAATCTACTTCGGCATACGGACGTGCGATTGAACGGTTGTTATCGAGAAAACGAATTGCAAGAATCCGTGAAATACGCGTTCTTTCACTAAAAGTGGGGCGCGTGAAATTTTTAAACAAACCTTATACGTATTTTCCAATGACGCCACTTCCAATACTCGAATGTATGGATTCAATTAAGACGATGGGAGTTTATCTTTGATAATTCATAACGAGTTGGCTTCACAAAAGAATTCGAATACTTTTTACATATTACTTCTGAAATACGAAATCGTACCCGGAACTGCTAACACACACACGCGAAACGACTGAGTCGTTACGAACTCTCCTTATCGTTAATACACTTAATTTAAATTAACGTACAATCGATGAAAACGAAATATTGTTTCTTCTACTGAAACTAAAAAATTAGTTACCCATATCATCAAATCGATAGTATTGAAAGTAAGCTAGAAAGAAATCGAGAGAAATATAAACACGATCGCTCGACCCAGTACGTGCTGTAACTATATAATATCGACACTTTTTTTGGAGTAACTGTGAAACACTAATTTACCAATAATTTAACTCCCAGAACACCCTTGCGAACGAAATCTTTAAAAACGTGCGTCCGTGCGACGAAAGAGAGGCAGAGGAAATGTGTAAAAATCAAAAACGCTCGTTAGTCAGACTCCAATCCCAATGTAGTCGCACAGACGTGTGTGTGTGTGTGTACATATATAAAGAGCTACACATCGACACTACGTTACATATGCGTGATGCGTACAAAGTTTGATACTTGAGAAGCAGAGAGGAAAAAACTACTTCAATACTTGCGTACACTCGCACTATTAACATTTATCACCCTTAATACCTTATACTAAATTAGATATGTGTATGAGACACGAAAACTCCTATACGCGACGAACGAAATCGATAAAACACGGTCTACGAGATTACGTGTCTGTAATACAAAGTTAACAGTGTGCTCGTATAATAATAATAACGTTAAAACTACCTGAGATGTATCTTGCACGCGCAACATACCTACCTCTCGCGTCGTTGCGATAAAAAACGTAGAAATTTTTTTACAACTTGCACACATCAGTCATAACATAAGCAACATCGTACACATGTCATATTGCATGCATTGCCCAAGAAAAATATAACAAACGCGCGCTCCTCGACGACCTTCTTGTATAGAACCAACACTATATATAAATTCATATATTCACGCGGCGAGAACAGCAGCAGCATCAGAGTATGGTGTTGTACAAAAAATATGTTACACACGCTGCAGGCATTTTCTTTTTTCCCCCCCGAATTCGTCGAGAGCGCGTCACACGCATTTTGTTGTTTTGTACCGCGACGAGCGATAAACAAATAAATAAATAACAGACGCCAAGGGAATTCGTTCCAAATTTTAAAAACGTGCCAGAGTCGATCGTCGCAGTGTTCGATATCAATGCGTTCTTAATTTTCTAAGACGCTTTTCGTGTTTCGCCATCAGAAGCAAAACTATGCGGTTTGACTCGAACCGCTTGAGGAGCGAGAGATAAGTGCCGCGGTGACTAATTAAAGAATTACTCAAAACCTATGATGATGGTGGTACGCTGGGATCTTGTCTGATTTGCGCGTATGGAAACCCTGGTGGTAACAACAACGGGAATCCGATTGTACTTCCAGTGATCAGATTTTAATTCGCGTATTTTTTATGCTAAAACTCGACCGAACTCAAATAACGAGATGAGTTTACTCGTATATGCTTGCTTGATCACACTTGTAATAACGTTTATCATCAGCTTACGCGAGGCTCGATAGCGGTACCTAAAAGTGCACGCAGAAAATTCGGAGCACTTGCAGAGCTGCTCCACTATACATCATCTCGCGCCTATACTTACCCCTGCTGCACGTTAAATGTTTTCATCGCGTTTACTTTGTACCCATCCAAGTACCAACTTTTTTTCATCTCGAGCACGAAACTTTTGCAAGCTACCGTTGGAGAGAAAACCGCATGCACCAAATGGTAGTTTGCGACCAAAACGAAAAAAAGGAGGTTCCTCGGTGAAAAGAAAAAGGTCGCATGAACGATAAGAACAAAGACTCGGGATAAAAGCGTAGGCTTGCAGTATACTTATGATACAGCCGTGGCTAAAACGTTTGTACACCTATATATATACCTATGTATTTATATTGTATTACTCAAACTGAAGTCCGTATACTCATTGGGTATCTTTTAACCGCACGAAAGTGAAATCAAAAATTTTAACTCGCAAGTTTCTAATTCATCCCCACGTAAGTATGTAGGTAGGTGTAGGTATGTGTTACGTACGCGTTTATTTTGCACGTGCAAACTCCGAATTCCGAATAGCTAATACTATTGTAAGTACTCGATTCGATTCGCGGCACTGGAATTTCACCCGATAACCCACGTCCGAGGCAAATTGCCTGAAAACTCCGTCTTTCAAAGTTTACTTGTGTGCACGGGCAACAAAAGCGTATCAATTACTCACCTCTTGCACTGGCTATGCTGCTCCAGAGGTAGTTTTGATAAAATAAAACTGTTCCCGAAGATCCGAATCTGACGACTGTCCAGTCAGCAATGCGATGCGTCCGTCTGATGTCATGTATGTGAAACTGTGAATGATGCGCGAATTTCACTTTATAATGTTGGCGGCATTGCGGAGCAGACGAACTCTGCATATTTTTAGTGTTCAACTTTCAGCTTTCAGTGATTGATAAAACATATGAGATGAACGCGAGAGTTTTTTAGTGCCATGAGTGTTTGGATTTTTGCGAAAACATGATCACGAGAAAAGGAACGATGCTCGCTTTCTTGCGGGGTCGTAGGTTTCTTTGCGGCTGGCATACTTATGAGCGGAGTCAAGCCGGCGTTTCAATCACAATTGGTAACCTCCAAACGAAGCCTCGATTTTTTATGCGGAATTTAAGCAGGTAGATATACAAGCAATCATCAATAAATTATTCTATTCGTCATATTATTTTTAATGTACAGGGGATGGATAATGGTAACTTTGTTGCATGCAACCAAAGTAATTCATAAAATAATCTTTACAGGGGAAAATAAAATAAGGATGTTGGACTGTTGAGCAATAATTGAACTTGTGTTTGTAATTGTTTGATGGCAGGTACTTGTCCACAGTTAATCTTGCGGTACCAGAAACTGATTTGAGAAAACTTTTGAACTATTTAATCAAAACTCATGCAGAGGGAACGAGTACTGAGTTTGATAGATTTTTGGAGTATAAACCAGTTAGAAATTTATTGAACGAGAGACTTAAAATTACAGATAATCTGAAGAACTTGAACGAATTGGGTAAGTTGATTCATTTTTGCATTATTCGGTGCATTGATGTTGATTCATGATCTTATGAATCCTCAGAAAAAGAAGAAGAAATTAAAAAGCTTGTTGAAGAAGAAAAGTGTGCTAATGAAAAACAGTTGAAACAAATAGATGATGAATTAATTAATTTGGTATTGAAAAATGCGAGTTCAAACGTGTACGATGATCTTATCATGGAGATAAGTGCAGGTGTTGGTGGGCAAGAGGCGATGCTCTTTGTCAAAGATCTTTTAGAAATGTATGTGACTCATCTTACTTACTTGGGATACACGTTTGATGTCATAGAAATAAGTGATGCTCAACAGGGTGGCTTTAGAAATGCCAGTATTATGATCTCTGGCAGTGGGGCTTTTGAAAAACTGAGGCACGAAGCAGGAAATCATAGAGTACAGCGGGTTCCTGTAACAGAAAAATCTGGTAGGATACACACTAGCGTTGTGTCGGTAGCTATTTTGCCTCAGCCAAGTGAAATTGAAATTGAAATAAACCCTAAGGATTTGAGGATAGATACCATGAGAGCTACCGGGGCTGGTGGTCAACATGTCAATACCACTGATTCTGCAGTGAGAATAACACATTTGCCTACAGGAACAGTTGTAGAGTGCCAGACTGATAGGTCACAATTGAAAAATCGTAAAAATGCAATGATTAAGTTAAGAACTAAACTTTATCAAACACAGCTTGACAAGCAGATGAAATCAGCTTCTAGTATGCGTAAGCAGCAGATGGGAATGGGTCAGAGAAATGAAAAAATTAGGACTTATAACTTTAATCAAGACAGAATAACAGATCATAGATTATCAGATGGAACTTTGCACAATCTAAAATGTTTTTTGGAAGGAGGCGAGGCACTGGACAAGCTTCACTCAAAACTTAATGAAGATTTAAATCTCAAAATACTTTTAGAACTTGTGAGAAACGTGAAATGACTTTTGAAGGTGTGTATATAATGTTAATATAAATATTTGTTGAACCATATCTACATTAATGATTTTAAAGTTTGAAGTCAATTCATCTAAATGTTTATTTATTAAACATTTTTACAAAAACTTTTTTATTGCAATTTTTTAAAATAACTTACAAGTATCATGGGAACGTAAATATAGTAACAGAAAGGAAAAACGTATGAAACAAGTTTTCCAACATCAAATAATAATGATAATAATGATAATGATAAAGAAGAGTTTAGTGATTTATTTGAAAAACATACAACAAGATCTGCTTTAACCGCGTGACCAAAGGCACACAATTTTACATTCTTTGGTTTTATATATATTTTACAGTAATTTACAAAAATTAATAATAGTAATAGTCTCTATAAATAGTAAATTACATATCTTATAATTCGATAAATGTACAAAGCGCAAATATACGAATTTCTTTAACGGTAGTGAGTAGTTTTAGTAGTAATAGCAGTGGCTTACAACGTATCGTACGCGGTTCTGTGCATACACATTGTAAACTGTGCTTCCCTCATGAGTCCATTGTATTGCACTTATTCATTAATTTGTCTGCGGATTTTTTTTTTGTTCGTTAGTTTTATAGAAAGGTATTCAATGACTTGAAAAATCACTTATCACTGAAACTTACCTACGATTTACTTGTTAGACGAAACGTTTGTTTTACCGTTTAATACGTATGTATTTAAGATGGAGCTCAATGAATTTGGAAATTCGAAAATGTTTGCTCATTAAAGAAAGCCTTAAAACACAACGCACAGTCGGACCATGTTGGCAATGGCAATGGCAATGGCCAGAGACAGTGCTGTGTATGTGTGTACAGCAAACACATCTCGTATTGCATCATAGGCAGTACGAATTTAATTTTGCATGTTTTTTTTTTTTACTTCTTTCTCTTACTTTTGAACAACGAAGATAACGCCTATACAGAGAGCAGTCTTTGAGCTTGAATTGTACCTTTCTTTGTTTCTTCTGTAAATTCTCAATCAACATATGTATTTCGTCCGAAATTAATTTTTTCCTTTCATTCGAGGTCATTTGTGTCGAGTCAAACGAAAAATGTTCAGCTACTGTATTCGTAAAATATTTACCCGTCCTTCAAGATAAAATATCCATCTACTGTACATTAACGATTCATTAAAATTTAATATCAACAAAATCATCAAATAAGTGCTACTGCTAATCAAAGTGTTTAAATGCAAACAGTGCAAGCGCGAAAATGTAACATAACGATTC
This sequence comes from Copidosoma aretas, assembly GCA_030522625.1. Classification (NCBI taxonomy): domain Eukaryota; kingdom Metazoa; phylum Arthropoda; class Insecta; order Hymenoptera; family Encyrtidae; genus Copidosoma; species Copidosoma aretas. The sequence goes on from JAPYYV010016293.1 coordinate 12,136, forward strand.
TTCAACGATATACTCAATACTTGATAGTGGAACGTGTACTCCTTAACAGTTTGGTAAAAAAAAAAAAAAAAAACAACTGGGGTAGGTTGTACTGTTCATCTATACTTAACCGACATAAGTTTCTCGTTCCTGCAAGCCCCATAGAATTTTTCAAAATCAACGACTCCTAAAAATAATTTGAATCTCGTAAAATTTCGCTATGACATGTACCCATAAACAACCAAGACGGATTTACAATGTACAATATAATATAATATTATAACATTTAGCAATTCAACTGTACGGGGCGAGTACAAAGCAACGTATATAGTATATAATGTAAGTATACACAGCAATTGCTCTCTCACGCACACGCACATTTTTGTAATGTATGTATACATATATAATATCTGCAAAACCGCGTCATCCCTGCATATATATATATATGCGCGTCAATCTTTCGTTGCCCGTCGATTTTTAATTTGACGTTTGGCTCGTGGAAAACCAGCGGAGCACTCCCAACTGGGAAAAAGTTCCCTCACGCACTCGGACGCTGCAACGAGATATATCTTACCAATCGTCGCGTTTGAGCAAAAATACCATCGGATGAGGGACGCCGGCGTCCCATCTATCTGTGTCATCTTGCGTCGTCTTGGTGCTCTTCTAATCCGCCTCCAAGTATACCCAAAGCCGCAGACTTCGCACCCCCGGAAGAAACGAGCGGAGAACAAGAGGAAGATTATCATTCAATTGATTCAATTGTACAGCAATAACCATATCCAAAAAAGAGTCCAGCTGCGCCGGCTCTCAGTGGAGGTAGCCAACGAGCGTGACGGCCATGAGAGCCAGTAGCCGTAGATCGAGCCTCGAGCCGTCGGCCGCGCGCCCGCAGAGGTCCTTGATCTCGCTCTCGCGCGGATGGCTGCGTATGCAGCTCGCCGGCCGCATCCTGGGCAGGCTGCTCATCTTCTTGACGCAGGCGAGCGAGCTGTTGATCAGCATTATCTCCTGCGGCTCGACCGACATTCTGTACTTGACGTCCCGACAGGCCCGCGTGTCTATCACCAGGAGTATCATGTTGGTGTGCGCGACCGGCTGGACTATGTACTTCAGGTAGTCGCAGCCGACTATGCCCTCGTTCGGGTTGTCGTAGACCGCGTTCGAGCTCGTTACGTTGCGCAGGAGGTAGAGGGTAGCCTATGAACAATCGTCGTTTGAATGAAACATCGAGTAATCACGCGCGCGTGGGTTTGTCGTCGGAGCTGTCCTAGAAATGCAGATTCGCGGACAGCTCGATATATGTATAAGTGTTGTACAGTATAAGCAGCGAGCTTTTTATATTTACCGCCTGGTCGCAGGGCTCGGGCCGCGTGCGCCGGATCCGTATGAACTGGTCGTATATGTAGTCGTCCTTGACCTCGGCCGCGGGCTTGTTCATGTTCTCGTTGATCGCCTCGGGCTCCATGGGCATCTCCTCGGCCTCGGTGGCCTTGTCGAGCTCCATCTCGTCGTCGCTCGGGTAGGACAGCGCCTCGGCGTACTCCCGGCTCCAGAGGCCAAACCTGGCCAGGGCGAACGCCAGCTGGCCGTACAGCCACGAGGCGGCGAACGTCAGCGTCCGCAGCGGCTGAAAAAACGAGGGACGTGCGATGATTTACCACACTGTTGTCAAGAAAAACGGGGTAGTCCTTTCGGAGTCGTCTTGGAAGTCACCGAGGAGTCGTACTCTCTGAACTTCTTCGAGTCACATTCGACATTCGAGTGGAAATTCGCTGAGTGAGAGAAAATAATACTTAGTCCCTCGATGTGAAATTCACTTGCTGCGACGAGAGAAAAAGTTGAATGCCGGTTGCCAAACATTCACTCGAAGTGATTCAGAGAGTATATTATGTACAGACTCGCGTGGTATGAGAAAAGTTACGCGTGTTACTGCGAGTACCGATAGAAGGACGTTGCCGTCGTTGGACTCGCCGGTGTCCCTGAAGCAGACCGCCTGGTAGTCGAATACGGCGATCTTCTCGAAGATCTCCCGCTCGACGAGACTGTTCATCACGAGGCCGTTGACGTCGCCGAGGAACCGGCCGGCCTTGGTCGCCTCCTTGGCGGCTATGATGTAGCCGTGATTGTCGACGAGGTAGCAGTCAGTGTCGTCGTCGCCGCAGTGCCTCGAGCACTTTTTGTCCCCGTTGCAGCCGTACGTTATGTTCTGGAAGAAGCCCTGGAAGGCCGTGTGGGTCATCTGAAAGCCGACCACCGCCGCTGGCGCCTTCATCGTCTCGTTGCCTGCGCGTGAAACACAAGTTATACACGCACGCAAGGACGAATTTTGTATATTTTTTCATGCCGTCGTCTCTCACGAAAATTAATAAGATTCGAGCCCACCAGGTGGACAAATTGTGGAAAACATCGTTTGTCCACCTGTGCACGGGGTGAACAACAGAGGGATGCCCACGCATTACTTCCATTTCGTATTGTTAATAGAAAAAAACTGTGCTCTGAATCGTATTTCGTGTTTTTCCGTAAAAGTCGAAGCCAAACATTTTTTTTTTTTTTTTTTTTTTTTTTTTTTTTTTTTTTTTTTTTTTTTTTTTTTTTTTTTTTTTTTTTTTTTTTTTTTTTTTTTTTTTTTTTCTTTTATCGCTATACATAATCATCACACTGACCGACGAAAATGGCCCGACTCGCGGTGACGAGGGTCGAGTTGGTGGCGCCGTCGTCGTCGATGGGTATCGAGAACACGAAGCTGTCCGGCTGGACGTAGTACTGCTCGACGGCCCGCTTGTACCAGACCTCGTCGATGGCCCGCGGGTACGCGCGACTGAAGTGATCCGGGGGCGGCTCGCTCGGCGCCTCCGACTCGTCGATTATGAAGTCCTGCCACCTGGTCAGGCCGCTCCGCGTCGCCACGAAACTGAGGGTGTAGC
>JAPYYV010016298.1:0-19163 GCA_030522625.1 Copidosoma aretas
TCGTAATCATCACACCGAAAAAGTATCTTTGATGTACTTGATAACCTCTTTATATCGTCTTATACGTGTGAGGTCGTGCCCACTGATACAGCACCCTCCTTTTCCTACTAAGCGCCAACCTAGTACCCCTTAAGGACCAGCCAAAAGCTGATCGAGTTCCGAGGATGCTCATGGCATCAATTGCACTAAGCATGGTGCTATAGACAAGCGGAATTATTTCCAGTGGCAGCACTCACGAACATGTCAGACAAGTACAGCCGAGCATTCTAACCAAGGCTGTACATACTTACTTACTTCAATCTCAGTTTAAAAAAAATGTACTCAACTAAAACATACTCTAATAAGACCATTTACCTTATTCACGTTTGCTTTTTATTGCCATACCGGGTTAGCATAGGTTATAGTTACACGGTGTATGAGAATTATTATTTGTATTATTTTATTAACTTGTTAATCATTACATGAATGAATGATTAATTTCTCAATTTTTACACTTTTCCTAAATTTTTTTAGCAAGGTTTTACACATCTAATCTTTTTCTATGATTAGTTTTTAAATATAAGGATCTATGGATGAAATATTTGATTTTTATTGCGTCTTAATATTTCAAAAGTTGAGCTGGGATCATTACCTATATGAAGTTAAAGTATGGTTAAAGCCAGGTTGTTTGGTTAAAGGAGCTAGAGATTCATATTTATACTTTTCTTTAAAATTATTTTGAATTAGTGGATAAAGTTAATTCAGTGATTTGGTTTAAGGTACGTGGGTTTTAATTTATTTGGATTAAGTATTGAGCTAAAGTGTACGTGTTTCCTATGCAGTATCTGCTTCATCTGCGGTATTACTGTTAGTCACGTTCTTTTGCGCCATAGTAAGAAAAAGTTGGTTATTTTTAGACGTAGCAGTAAAACATTGAATTGAAACATTCATTTTCTGTTCGACAAATATGGAGCCTACTCGCCCTAAAATCTAATTGATTTACTTTGTTGTCAAAGGCATGTGCTATCCAGCAAATCTTTCCTATTTACATCATGATCAAAAGTATATTACACCTATATAGTATGCATAATACACGAAAATATATTGCTAATAATATTATGTATGAAAAAAACATGGCTCTGGATTGAGAGATGTTAGCCTATGACTGTTCAGATATAGTTTGCTAGACTACAGCGCAATCATGGTTTCAACACACCTGGTTTTTTTTGCATCATATGCATAAATCGGTTGTCCTGCCCGATTCCTGTGATAGGGTGTTATTAGAATATGATATAGGGTATTCCGATCCTGGATTATGATCCATGTACTTAATTCTGAGACCCAATATACTTCTCTGCTTACTCTCTTAGTAAATAGATGATCTATTAGTAGATAGTGTAAGCGGGCGAAGCTATTTGGTTATTTGGTTGTAGGTGTTAAAGTTATATTTTATTTTTATTTAGTATTGAGTTTGAGTATACGGGTCTCCCGCTATCTGTTTCACCAGTTGTACTACTAACGGTCATATTTAATTGTTGTGCCTCTGTCTATTTGCCAAATAAGACGTGCGGGCAAAACAGAAAATTCGAGGGGCTGTGAAGCAGTGGCTTCAGCAGCATTCGGTTGTTTTCGGCAATGTTCGTCGATGTTATAGGGCGATGTTACATGTGTATATATATATATATATATATATATATATATATATATAAATGGGGACTTATGCGGACAAAGCGATATAATTGACACTTTATAGTACTCTAACACCTCGGGGGTGCCTGGAAGGCATCCATCACCGACAGTGGCTCACTACGATCTCGCTAGCTTCGCTCGCTCCGTCTAGTTCGCTGATTCAAATTCCATTTTTCGTTGCAGAACGACCTTAAATGTCTGCACAAGTACCGATACACTTATATATTTTAAAAAACTTATGCGGACGTCCGCATGATTCTAATAGAGTCCGCATAAGTACCTATTCACTTATAAAATGTCCGCATAAGTACCATACATGAAAATATATGGATGTATGTATGTATGATATATACCACAGGGGCTTCGCCCTCCTACACGCTCCATGCAAACATATTGGGCAATCCATGTCAAGCCGTTCAGTATAACAAAATTTTCGGTCAGCAAGTATGGTAATCGATCGTACTTGGTGAGTCTAGAACTTACGTAAAATTAAAGCCTTCCAGAGTCACGTGACTAGCGTCAAAGGCGGTTTGAAATATAAATTTTTGTTTAAGGGCCTACCTTGCAAATTTTTTAGCTGACAGACAGAATAAAAAAAAATATAAATAGTACACAATTTTGCGTATTTTTTATGCTAGATAGTTTAAAAATACATCTGAAATTTTTGATGCCGGTTTAAGCGTTTATTTTAAGGTTAGAAAGTTATTAGGTTATTGGGAAATTTCCCCTCAGAACAATAGAGCGCTCTCTTGTCCCTTCTTGACTAATTACAACTCAGAAGTCGTTTGCTCGAATACTGCTTATTTATCTTATCGCCACGCTCTCTTATTCTTTTATCATGCTATCAACTAGTAAGATATCATAAGGCTATTCACGTAGGTTCGACAGGGTCACACAGTCGTATTTAAAACTAATGGTAATTTGGTAATGTGTCGCACTGTCACGTTTGTATGAACAGCCTCCCTATGAGTGCATGGCATGATTTCTTTTGGCGCTTACATAATATCTTGCTCATGATGTAAAAAAAACAAGGTAAGCTCACTAAACAATCTGCATTCGGTAATTTTCCTCTGTCTAGCAATGCGTTGATTGGTTACAGATAAATATGAACAGATGATGTAACCAATCAACGAATTGCTAGAAAGAGAGATCATGTTATTCTATCTCTCCCGCCTAGCGACACTTTTTTTCTTCTGAATGCTGCCTCCAGTAGTATATGCTCTAAGGTTTTCACCAATATAGATATATCACCCAATGCTTCTCTTCTGATTGTGCTTTACAGTAGTGAGGCAGTCTCTAAACCAGTTCGATCATGATGTGAGGAAAAGAGGTTTACGTGCATCTTACGAATAATCAACCATTTGTTGCTTAGGTTAGTGGCCAATCAATCGTCGTGAAATCAAGACAAACATGGTGAAAATTAGAAAGGCGCGGAAATCACCAAATCAAGGTTGTCTAGAGAGCACACCATGTTTTCCTTACATCGTGAGTAAGATAATATAGTAGCGCCAAAGAGACATCATGACATGCACTCATATGAAGGCTGTTCATACAGACACGACATATTACCATTGGTTTTAAATAAGACTGTGTGACGCTGTCGCACCTATGCGAATAGCCTTATGATATCTTACTAGTTGATAGCATCTCGAAAGGATATGAGAGCGTGGCGATAGGGTAAATAAGCAGTATTCGAGCAAACGATTTCTGAGCTGTAATTCGCCAAGGAGGGCCAAGAAAGCGCCATGTTGTTCTAAGGAGAAATTTGATTGATTCAAAGTCAAAATAGTTTCCGCTTAGCACCGAGCTCGGATTGGATGTTTTCACTTAGATACACATTGCCATCCTCTTATCCTTTTATAATGGTTGACAGATTATACCGTTTGCGGAACGCAGCCTTAAGTGGCCTTAGCCTGATTAATCGACAAAAATTCTGCTGTGAAAAATTTCGTGGCGTGTATTCTGACCCTTACACAGGGGTGGTATTTCGTAACTTCACTTCATACATAAGCGCGTCAGAACTAAAAGTTGACGTCACGTAACAATGGATAAGTACGGAGCCATTCAATTAAATGATTGCATTGAATAGATAATTGATACAATCATTCTAGCACTTCATTGTGTAATGTCCATCTCGGACGCGATTTCAAGACTTTTCAAATTTCATTAACTTTTTGCGCGAAAACGATGCACTTAATCAACAAATTACATAGACATTTTTTTTTTAAGAATACTTCTCTAGTTACCAAAAATTTTTTTTAGCGAAAATCGTTGACTTTCGATCATGGTCCGCCATATAGAATCCACTATTTTGAATACCTTAATTTTCGTTGGAGATTTCCAATCAGCACTACTTAATAACTTTAAAATCGTATTTAAAACAAAGAACAAAAAAAATGTGTTGGAGAAAAATGCTTAAGTACAGTTATTTTTACCTTTAGCGCCATCTAGCGTTAAAACTTGCATCATGCCCATTCCAAACCAAAATTCTTATCAAAAGGGATGTAGAAAGCAAAAAAAAAATACAATAAAAAACAAACGGGCTAACCTAAACAAAAAGTATTTAAACTTTCTAACTTTAGAATAAAGGCTTATATCGGCTTAAAAAATTTTAGAAGTATTTTTAAACGATCGAGCGTAAAAAAATGCAAAATTGTGTACTTTTTTCATTTCTATTTTTTTGGTCTATTAGCTAAAAAAATTCGCAAGTTTCAAGACAAAAAAAATTTTAATTTCCAATCCATCTCTGACGCTAGTTACGTTACTATAAAAGGCTGAAATATAAGGTGAGTTCTAGTCTCACAAAGTACTATCGATTACCATACTTTTCAACTAAAAATTTTTTTTAACTGTACGGTTTAATGTGGAATGCCCCATATATATATATATATATATATGCATATATAGCAAGTGGATAAACCTCTAAAGGACTAAGATTCTTTCAGAAAATTATCTGGGGAGTAGAATAAGCCCGCAAACGTTACTGCAGAATTCAGGGGACGCACCAATTTATGAACATTTTTCTAACTTTTTCGATCGTTCTGCGCCGCACTACGTGACTCCACTCACTTATTCCTCCGAAAATTCACAGTTTTTGATATAACTAATCGATCACGATAAACAAAATTACACATATAGTTTATTACCTGTAGACTATGAGAAAAGTCGTCTGAAGTTAAGAAAAGACTTTAGAGGGTGAAAAAAAAACACGATTCCACCCTCTACGAGCGCTTTTGCAGAAAATCATAAGTCTATCAAACAAACGATAATTTTACAAAAACAGGTATCCTATGCTCTTTTAGGTCCCTGATTACAAATTTTCAATCAGAGTAAAAAAAAAATGGTGGATTTAAAATGGAAGCAAAAAATTCAAAAAATCTTGTTCTCTAATCTAAAAAAGGCTTATTTTTCGGTCAAAACGTTAAATATGGTTATATCATAAAGTTTTGTAAAGATTTTTATGTATTTCCCCAATTTTGCTCATTTTTTAAACTACCGAATATTGTTTTAAGAATAAAATATGTATTCCGAAGCTTTAAGGAGACAATGTTTTAATGTTATATTTGTTCAAATAACAATAATTTGTAATACAATATTGATGAATAAAAAATAGTTTTTAGAATGTAAGTTTGACTTTAATAATATATTTCCATATTTTTCACTGTAAATAAAAATAAAATATTATTAATTATTTTTATCACAACTCGTTTAAAATTCGTGACCCTAAACCTAAAATGTTTTTTCTGATACTGATTGTTTTTTTTTACATTTAATCTAGTACTGCACATGTAATTTTTAATGCTTTCTTTAACGATGTGTTCTCCTTATCGTAGACTAGAGCTTCTAAAATACGGTAGTTTTAGATAATTCCAACAATTCTAGGGGATTCGAGGTTATTCCAGCATAGAATAAGAATCGAATAAGAATCCAAGGTATTTAAGTTTTTACGAAGGGAGTAGATACCCTGTATTTACAAGTTAATTAAAAAAACATTTTCGCACGTTATGTAGTAAACATCCGCTTGAAAAATATTATCATCGGATATTTCTTCTTCTTCTTCTTTTTCTTCTATTTCACTCTCTTCTTTCTTTTCTGCTTCTTCTGTTTCTTCTTCTTTTATATCTTCTTTGTAGCTGAAAAATGGAAGAAAAAACAAATTAACTTCTCCAAACAATATTTTTAATGATAACTGTTTTTTTATACTAAACTTATGTGCCTATTTGATAAATAGTTCTTCAATTTTTCTGAAATAGTAATCTCCTTTTGTTGTTTAAATCGTAAGTCAATATGTGATATCAAGATCTTTGGATCACTTCGGTACAGTGCCTGTCTAAGCGTATTGCAAAGTCGAGCTTCTCTACTACTTTGCCTGGAATGATAAATGAAACTTTTGCGTACATTTTTGTACGCGGACTCCTAGGCGCCTTCCGCAAGGAAAGCCAACGGCAACAAAAACTGTCTGGATATTTTACACCCATGAGCTAGCAACTTATGCAAAGTCGGAGTCATTTTAGCCCATGGATACAAATCGTAATATAATTTGTAAGTCTTCCAGCAAAAAATGTCAAGCTTATCAAGGTCCACTTGATCTTTGCTTGATAAGAGCGACAGAATAAGTACAAGATTCTCAACTCATTTTAAGTCAGATTGATGAGACATAACTAACTTAGCTGGGTCACTAAAACATTTCCTCACTAAGTTACCAGTGTTACTACTATCACGGCCTTGTACAACTTGATCTACTCGGATGTGAAAATCTTCAGGTAAACTCTTTTGAACGTTTCTTTTTCTCAATTTAATAGTATCTAAAAAAAATCCTAGAATTTTATTTATTAAACCTTATTAATTAAGTATTTAATTATTATTTTTGATAAAAAATAGTAATTGAAAGTAGATAAAAATTTAATTAAATGATGAAAATAATGTTGTAAATGGAAATGATACGATTGTATGTAAAAAACCGATGAGTATACAATAATTCAGTACACTAAGCACAAAATTTATAAAAATAGAAGTTACTGAAATAGATCATTTTCCACAACTTATTAGAAAACGAATCCGGCTGGTAGAAAATGTATAATTATTGTACTGTCAAGATAATAAATTTAAAAAACGATCGCAGAATTTAAACCATCCCACCTTTAATGGTTGGTATGAACCGAAAACCAGTTGAATAAAAGCGTATTGACATATTTCATTGTTTCAGAAGCGTTTATTTACATGACAGTTTATTTCATTTCATAGAGCATACCTTTATTTTTATCTGTCCTATCCCTAGAAGGTGAATTGGAAGTTCGCTTGTAGGAAACGTGTAGTAGATGATTCAAAGACTTTATTTTACAATAAAGCAAACTAAGACTACATAGTAATGAATCCTTATTTGGATTAAAGTCGTTTAAATCGTCTTTTTCTCTTTTAAATTGATGACTTGAGCAGAGGCACATTGGACATCTGCATGTGGCTGGGTTACCAACAATCGCATTTAGACATTTTCCGTCCAGCATTGTGACAGTAACACTACAAGCTACCTTGGCAGTTTTATTATTAGAGAGTTGAAACTCTGTCGTTGTTAGTGAATAAATCTCATCTTTGATTCTATTGTACTCTCGTATCGTATTTTCGTTGTCTTCTTTTTCGACGGCAATCCTTAAAGGCCTGCAAAATCTCCTGCTTTGTGTTGTAGTATTAAGCCACAAACACCTATATACAACAAAAAGAAATATACTGATGCTTCTAGAGCTTGGACAGTGTATAAGACAACAATGGCATCAGTCTAAATGGAGTATACTGTAAAACTTAGTGACTTAACAAAATGCTTGAAACATTTATTCTAGTTGCCAAGTTAAATTGTGTAAACCTTTTAATTTGTTTTGGGGATTTAATGCTATGCAACTATGTAAAAATTGTCTAAATAGTTGTTAACTCGTACAAATATCGTAGTATACATACCAAAGTTTATTTTGATAATTGATCTTATGAATGTAAACACGTGAATAATAATGATTTAATTAAATATTGCAATAATACATTTCTAATGTTTAAAATAAATGCTTGAAGTGTTTAAAATGTGCAATAAACGAATCAAGTGTAGAATTTTTATATAAAATGCATTTTACGATTCCTCCTTAAATTTTAAAAGTTAATTCAAGTGGACACCTGAAAGTATCTTTTGATCAAGAATAATTGAACACAAAATAGTGCGAATGGTTGACATTATTATTTCATAAACTATTAATCTCGAATGTGAATTTTATTTAGTCTTCATCGAGCTAAGAGACAAGAAGAATCATTAAAAAATAAAGAGAGAGTCCCTAGAGTTTACAGTTTCGTCGAGAAAAATCAACAGAAATCAGCATCAATCAACAATAATCAAACGTAATCAAATTAAATCCAGAGAAATTAAAATTTTGATTTTTGTAGTTCTCCAGACATGTTAAACATGATTTATAATTATGTTTATAAATATTTATTTTGTGTTCATATATCTGTTATTTAATTCAAACATCCAACTAAATTATATGTATGTATACGTGTGCACGCGTGTGTGTGTAAATGTGTGTATATATATGTTTATTCCGTATTTCAAAGGTCTTTTTTAACATGTGCAGAGACTTACAGAACTTTTGAAAAAGTAGAAGAAATATTTGAAAAACTTTTTACCTGTAGAGAAGCAAAAAAAAAATCTACATGTATCTCTGGAAAAAAGTTAAAAGAACTTTCACCGTCTACCTTACTTGTGATCTCTTTGCTATTTGATACACATAATCTAATAAAATACCCTTGCTGGCCACTATGAAATCAAAACTCAGAATTCACTTTACTCAGTGAATGACAAGAATTTTCTACGAAAAACTGTGAGAGCCAAGCATCGAAATAATTATTTTTTCTTAAAACAATGATCGATTGTTTAAAAATCAAGCAAAATTGGTGAAATAAATAATAATCTTTACAAAACTTCATAATGTAACCATATTGAATGTTAAGTTCAAAAAAAAAGACTTTTTCACATTCGAGAACAAATTTTTTTGAATTTTTTGCTCCCATTTTAAATCCTCATTTTTTTTTTTTTTTTTTTTTTTTTTTTTTTTTTTTTTTTTTTTTCTGAAATTATCGTTTGTTTGATGGACTTATGATTTTCTGCAAAAACGCTCATAGAGGGTGAAATTGTGTTTTTTTTCAACCCTTTAAAAATTTTTCTTCACTTCGGACCATTATTCTCATAGTCTACAGGTATTAAACTATATGTGTAATTTCTCTTATCGTGATCGGTTATTTCTATCAAAAACTGTAAATTTTTGGAGAAATAAGTGAGTGGGGTCACGTAGTGCGCCAGCTACTCCATCTCCAGTGACCAGCAAACACGGAGAGCAACCGTCAAAGGGAAGATGGAAGAAGTGACTGCAGGAAGTGACGCAGGCTTCTGACTCTTAACACCTAGCTCATAATGTCCATCGCTTGACCTTACTTTCTCTTAAGCTATGAGAAATATTTTAGCGGAGATCCCAGCGACTCTACAACAACGTGAAATCAGCCTTTCCCTACCAAAATCAGATCTGGTCTATCATCCTTTACTTCTAACCACATTCTGAGCCTACCCCGAAAGGGTGCTTTCAACATCACAAAAAAACTTGGAAGGTCTGTAGGCATTTATATATGAAATCCTAATCAACGTTTGAATTAATGGTGACAGGCAAAATTTGCGTGATTTTATTATAATTTTGTATCCAGCACCCTAATAAATAACTCATAACATCGATTAGCTAAACGCACTTTACTCGTAAGGCCACGTCATTTTATACTCATGTCAATAAGATTGTTAAAATAATAATAGTCTGCCATTCAATATGTGCTTGCCATATTTGATTATCAATGACGTTATAGAGCTTAATATATTTGACTAGTTGTGTTCTTTTATATTATACTTGTGATGGGGAGCTTGTAACGGAAAAGTCAATTCATCATTTTCTTCTGGCCACTATGTTTGATTTCAGAGAACGTTAAGTAGCTTATTGTATCCAACCTGTCGCACATATTAATTTCATACTTATGTTGAGCGAATACTCTAAAAAAATAAGCAATTTGACATATTTTAGTGTCAGCTATATTGGATCTACCATGATGATAAATATACTATATTGTATATTTATGCAATGCCCTTTTATTCAGTACCAATGTCAACGCTTGGCAAGGAAAAGGTAATTCACTATTTCATTCTAGCCGCTTTGCAGAATTTTGAATAACATCACGTAGCTTATAGTGGCGGTACCAGAGCATCTGAAAATCGGATAAGTCGTGGTCGCAGCTAAGAAGACGAAATAAGGCTTAAAATTAAGGAAAAATTTGTAAATTAATATACTGAAGTCTAAAATGAATGAATCCCAGACCCGGAACCGCCTTCGTTATTGCAAAAAATTTGCGAAATCGGTGTTTTTAGGATTTTTTATATGTATTTATCTTGCAAAGTACGCATTTAAGAGAATAAGGTTTTGTGTTAAAGTTGTTTAGGAGATGATTTTATACAAGAAATACTAATTTAAAATTTAAAAAAATTTTTTTAATCGTTTGTATCGGATTTTCTCTGTTTACATATATTTTTGTCTTAGCTACACGCTGATGCTTTTCAATTCTCCCTATACTATCTCTAAAGTGCACAAATCAGCACGTTTTTCGGTATCTCTCAGATTTAGAACTGATACGTAGATGTAATGATGTATCGGGTGAAAGGCAGGTCGGTATCTAATGAATGAAAATAACAATAACGAATAAATCAGAGTTATAAAACACAGATGTACCGAAAAACGTGCTGATTTGTGCGCTTTAGAACCAGAATAGAGAAAAATGAAAAGCATCAGCGTGTAGCTAAGAAAAAGATACATGAAACTAGAGAAAACCAAGTCTTATTCAATATTGTCGAGCTTTAGTAAAATATGCAACCAATTTTCACGTGGCGACAGACGAGGCCTGACCCGCCTGACCGAGAGCCAGAGAGCCGTATTCAAGCTACTGCGCATGCGTGCTGTGCTAGTGGCTCGCACACTCAGTAGCAGATGCGGACGTGTTTTTTTGTACTGCTTATCTTTGCAGTTTACGGCCACAGGATGAACGTAAGCTCATCGGAAAGAATTCTAGTTGTACAGTAAGTTATGAAAAAACAGCAGGCTAAGTACGAAGTCAAAATATTAAATATAGCACCTGCAGTATGCAATGGAAAAAAATACGTATCTTCGCTCCTATTGCTCGTATCAGAAAAATTTTTTTTTGCAATTTTGTAATAAATAAGCGCAGTTGAATAAACTTTAGTCCAAATCTCTAAGTTACAAGTTGACAGAAATACGGTCCATAACAACAGGTTTTTCTTAATTTACAGCGTTGTTTGTTTATTGAAAATTTTTATTTTTTGACAGTTGAAATGTATCAGAGACACCTACCGATTGCAAAAAACCAGATTTGGATATGATGGATGTAACACATTTTTTTGCAACATCAATATTTCACCTTAACAATTTTGCAATAGGCTGCCATATGTAAATTTCGTGATCGGACTTGCAAGACTTAGTTTAATATCCCAAAGATTACAACATACCCGATTTTCGTATAATTTCGACATCTCCCCTAGTAGAAACGTTACTACAATAACTGGCTAGGAACTCGTTTACACGTTAATCTCACATATGCTATTACACGTCAATGAGTTTCTAGCCAGTTCTTCTAGTAATTTTCGACCAGGGTCTCAGACGCTTTTCTATTAATTTTTCAATTTTTGTTTTTTTAACTTTGTCGGCCGTTATAAACTATTAAAATATTTTTTTTATTTTTAACCAAATAATCCTTGTGTAAAATAAACTTCTGAATAACTTTTACTCAGAACTTTTTTCTCTAAAATGCGTATTTTGCGAGATAATTATAAATAATCCTTAATAAAACACCGATTCCGCAACTATTTTGCAATAAAAAAGGCGGTTCCGGGGCTGGGATTAATTCAAGATTTCAGTATGTTAATTTAAATATTTTTTCCTTGATTCTAAGCCTCATTTCGGCTTGTTAGCTAGGCCACAACACCCTTCTCCCCTGGTACCGCGACTATTATTGTATTCTGCCTGTCATTCTATTCTTCATTATCCCCGTGAAAAATAATTGTATCTGCAAATTTTTAGTAGCGGCCATATTGTCTTCACCACAATATTTAGTATACTATACTGCATTGTCATCAGAACCAAGGTAGTATGCGAGATTCCAGCCTAAGTGATGTTGCAAGATTCGTCTTCGACAAATAGGCAGACAGAGAACCAAGTTCAATAAAAGCTTGTAAATAAAAGAAAAGTGCGTGAATACTTGTGTTACGATCTATTCTTGCGTTAGAAGAATAAAATTTTTTATAGAAGCTGATTAAAACAAATTAAAATATTGAAAAATCTATAATTTATTTCAATACTTGTAAGATTGGGAGATCATGTATATAAAGGTCAGGTTGTGACCCGTATTATTTTAATAATAATATATATTCAAATTCAATTATTTACAAAATCGAAAATCTTTACCTTCTTTCTATTATGAGGTATTCGATTTTGAAAACAATTCTGTTGATTATGTCGTTTCAAAATATAGTGCGGCACCTCGACAACGCCAACGTATTATTCACATTTTCGTATTTATGTATCAAATTGGCTTTACTGAATTTTTAATTTCATTTTGTGATTATTGAAGATTTTACTATTCAATTCTTGTAAATCATCAAAGCATCGCTTACCTTCATTGTCTAGCTTTCATAATAATGCTTAAAAAAGAAATAGGTAAAAAAAAGATTAAAAAAGCTTTTTATTTTACAGAACAATTACAGAAATTTAAAGTCTACATTGGAAAGGAATAATAATTAAGCTTAATGATATGTAATAGTTTTTTGCACTAACAGTAGATAATTTTGGAGAGACAAGCTTAAAGAACGAGTATAAAGTTGTATGAAGATAATTTCAGCTATGCTGTAAAGTTACTTACAATACTCCTTAATAACATAAATTTAATTTTAAACATAACAAAATATTTATAAAACTCGCCTAGTCGTTTAAATTGTTAAATTAAAGAAATATGTCATTTTTTTATAATCTTCTCTCTGTAAAGACGTTTCCAACTCATTAAATTTCAACCATTGATAATCGCTTTTACAGTTTATTGGTCCATTCAAATATCTGCCAAGAAAAAAAATTGTTTTTCTCAATTGTTCTTGATTACCGTGATGATATTGGCTATTGTTGAAGCTCAATGGTGCAAGACCATAGACAAAAATATTGCAATCATGCCCAAACGAAGTCTTCAGGATTCTTCTAGCTGCCTAAAAATAAGAAAGAAACATAAGTCATGGATGTGGAAACAATGACTTTAAAAATTTGTATAAATTTTGTTAGACTTTCATGTTCACCCATATCCGAATCTTACATGTCCCTTTTCACTATTATTATTGTTATTTTTTACATCTCTTATGCAAACGTTTCCCGCATAGTTCTACATCTGTCCAGAAACATTAAAGTGTACCAATACAAATTCAAGAAAAACTCGATTGAATACATTCTGTTAGATTCTGCCAGGAATGGTCCAGTGCAATGGTCAAAGTTTTTCTTAGAAGCACGAAAAAAATGTTCTCGCTTTCTTATGGGAGAACTTTTTTTTATTAAGGTATTTCAAGGACGTCTCAAAAAAGTTATCCATGGAAAAATATTTAAAAGAACATTATTTAAAAAGGAAATTTCTGTACTTTTTGGAATATCTTATACATATATGTGTGTTTGTATAAGATGAGTTCTGTAGGTATTGAATTTATAAATTTTGTTGACCGATTTTTACGATTGCAGTACACTTATTCCATTAGCATTCCTAAGTGCAACGTCAATGCCACGTGACAGAAAATCTTTTTATCTCCCAGGAAAAACGCACATAGCAGAGAGCTGTTTGAGAAAAAGTAAATGTGTAAAAAGATAAAAAAAACAAATAGAAACTGACTTTATTCGAAAAAAAAAAAAAAAAAAAAAAAAAAAAACCAAAGAAAAAAACACACAAAAAAAAAGAAAACAAGAAAAAAAAGAAAACCAAAAAAAAAAAAAGAGAGAAACGGATGAAAAAAGAGACATTCCAATACAATTGATTTCTAGGACAGAGGATCGATAAGAATATGCAGCTCCCCTAGCAATAAGCATGGCAAATGCCTAATAAGTATATTTAAAAACAATTATTTGACTTAAAATAATCATTTATATCCCAGACAAGATTAAAGGTCTAGGGTTCTATCTTATAGACATTGAATGACCTAACGTTGCAGAAAAAATGTAACAGTGTAGTAATTATAAGTCAAATAAAACAGTACATACTATTATACGCTCAGGAAATCATATGATCAATATATGTAAGTAAGCAATACAGACAAATTAATATGGACGAGAGTATTAAGGGAGCAACATTAAAATAAAAAAAAATAAAAAACACAATATAGTTTTTTACATGTATATTGCTATTTTTAAAGCTTTGATGGCTTACTGGTTAGCGTGCTAGCTGCATAGTCTGAGGAACTCCGTGGGATCGGAGTTAGAAACGCGTCGAAAAATATCGAGATTTTTATTTTGCACTAATTGACAATTTGGCAATGACTCAAAGTGATACAAGCCTCGAATTGGAATTATAGCTTAATTATCTGTCATCAAAACATATATCAACTGAGAACAAATAATTCAAAACCAAAATTATCCTACACGAACGTCGAGGCTTACTCATGTAATGTAGGTACACTATTATTTCTATCTATCAAAGGATGAAGCCAAAAAAACATAAGATACGTCATGACATCGCATTTAAAAATTAAAAAAAAACCTACATGAGACAGCTAGGGATGGATAGCTCCTTTTCTTAGAGCAAAAATAGTTAAAAAATGAGTAAAACAAATAACAGAGCTGCTTATGTAAACACTAGAGCCGTTTCGGGCTAATCACCAAGCAACGATAAATAGAAAAACCAGACTTAAATATCCCATAAAAGTACGTACGAGCAACTTGGAACAAAGAGAGCAGCCAAAGTTGCATAATGCATTAGATATAGATTAGAAATATGATCTAGGAGCAATGGTTGGAAAAAAAAAAACAAAAACAAGACGATTATAAATTTATTACACAAATTTTCGTCCAGACAATCAAAGAAAAAAATTCTGTAGAATAAGTAGACAGACACATCGAAAATATCTTAACAAATGCATTTGCACTGTTTTCAGATCCAAATCACAAAAATACAATAGAAATATACAACAAAAATATAGTAGACAGTAAAACAGACAGAGCAAGAAGCAAATAAATTACACAGTCGTGTAAAAAAATGCAGGGTGCTTAGGGATTCGAAGGAAAAGATACCACAAGAAATGATGACAAGCAGCCCAATACTTGGAAATCTCGGGAAAATAGCAAGAAGCACTGTTACAAAGGATATACAACAAAGATATTAATAAAAAGTACACAAACGGAAATAAGTATCTCTGAGTCTACAAAGAAGAAAGGTATCTTAATTTAACAGCCCCTTCTTACCATATATAATAATAGTATGAAAGCAAGAAGGGGAAAAATAATTGTTTAAAACAGTACAACGCTGTTTGTCCACTCTTCTTAAAACGTCATCGATGGCTTTGTAGTGAGCAGGCTAGCTGCCTAGACTGACAGACTTGAGGCGAAAAGGGCTTGATTGTGGTCGAAAATTGTTTCGGGAATTTCTGTTGCAACCTTTTTCCGGTGAGAAACATACCTATGGGGCCGGAAAAACGTCTTTCCTAATTCTATTAGGGTGGAATATATTTTTTCCCGGTGATGGTTGGACCTGATATTATATTCTGATTCTATGCTGAATTCTACGATGGATAATACGTTTAAAGTTAAGTTGATGGATTTAGCAACATGATAGAACGACATATTTCTGAATGTACTCACGAATACTTTCCTTTTTGCGAGAAAAAAAAGGGGCTTTTCTCTATTTTGACTAGATTTTATCGTAACACTAATATTTATTGCTGACTCTACGTTAAATTTTAGATACAACTATATTGATAGTTGCAATTTCCACGATAATCACAAAAAAAATGAATTAGCAGTTATAACACGTTTTTGACAAATATTCGTATCATTGAAAAATATTTATTCTGACTAACGGGGTTAAGAACAATAAAAATTATGTTTTTTTTTTTTTTTTATGTCTTTTGTGTTTTTCTTACCCTGGGTGCAAAGCCTTAGCACCCTACGGACGCACTTTGAGCCCTTTTAATCACATTACCGCCCTAGGGCGCAAAGAAATTAACGGGTTCAAAGTGTGCCCACAGGCACAAATAATTACTTTGAGCTCTTGGTAAAAAAAAAGCTACAACAAAAATGATTATTATTATTACTGCAATAGCCGCTGGAAGCATAAGCCATTTAGAGGCCAATCGAACTACTGGCTAAGTACAGCTGAACATAGAAAACTGATAAACGATGCAAAAGTTGGTGATAACTGACAATAAAAATACAAGCATCCTGATCAAGTATGGTTGTATACATGTACCTCTCCTATATCATACAGTGAATTTCTGTAGGTAATAAATATGATCTCCCTCTGAACCCCCTCACATCTTATTTACTGACATCTATACTGTGTTGCAAAACAAGGTAAAAACATGCTTCGTTTTTCGAACTTTTAGAGTATAAATGATCTCCACACGTCCTTTTACAAGCCCCCCCTCCCACACGCGTTTCATTTAATCTCCTTAAAATGGCGTTGAAGCCCCCCTCCCCCGTATAAATGAGGTAAATGTATCTTGATTTTCTCGATACTTAGAATGGTTTGCTCCCCCCCTCCCCCAGCCCACCAAATTTTTTTTGTGACCCCTTACAGATGCCCCATAGATCTCCCACCCCACCCTGCAAGCGCCTACGGTGCCCAACATACTATTTAAACATAAATTTCCATGTTTGCCTCTTTAAGTTTTAATACAGCCTTCTTACTTCTCCGAAATATAATATTTACCTGTTTTCTATACCATAATACATATTAATATAGTTTAAGTTTTTTTTTACTTATAAGAAAAATTACAACAACCAAAAATTAAGGTTTTGAACATTGAAAAAAGATAACTTTAAAAATAATTTTGTTGCAGTAATCAGACTTTGATGGAATTTGTGCAAGTCATTAAGAGTTTACTTAAATGTACGACGCGGATGTGAAGGGAGACTTGGTTTGAATTCTGCGTTTATGTGACTCTGTCTGTATACAAGTCATTTCAGTATGTAGAAACTATCTGTATATAAGTCTTTTTAGTTTGTATAAACTATTTTATTCTATTGCTATTTTTGTCTTTAATGGAATGATATAAATTATGATAATACGTTTTATATCTTTTAAAAACTTCATCTACTACTATATTTTCTATTTCAGTAGAATTTTTTGACTTATTTGGTATGAAAAACCACTTTTGATCGTTACAACTAGATAATATAACGAATAATCGACCGTAAAAAAATAATGACTTCTTTGAATATGAACCTTATTAAATATAATATTAGGAAATGTATGTATATGCTACCATCAGTTTTATCAACTTCTTTGTAAATCGCATAATTTATGCTATAAAATGTCACCGCTTTTCAGTAATTGCATTTTAGTATACGTGAAAGTAAATGTGCAAATTGAAACAAATCATAAAACAAAAATAAAAATTTTTACATCTTTTAAGTAACATTTTGACAAGGAAACTTATAGTTGGATATAATAATTAAAATATTGTTATAATAATTTAACATTTCTGTCAAAACTTTGACGTTGAACTTCTTAATTGTAATCAAGAAGTCTACAGGTAAAAAAAAATTATTTTTGCATAGAATATATGGTGTTGAAAAACCTAGTTTTTAACTTATTCTTCAGTTATATTTTTCGATTAAATGTTTTACTTTAGTTAAATATGTTATGTTTATCGATTACATATTCAATTATAGCTTGAAGTGAGTAACAAAGTAAAATATATTATGCAAGTCTATAAGTTTTGTTCTTTTAAAAAAATTTATTTGATTCACTTGTGTGAAAAAATGGAAATTAAATACTTTTAAATGATTTCTTAAGTCATTAACGAAGTAATATCGTGCGAAGCATGAGGAAAAGCTTTTAAGTCTTCCATTGTACGATCGAAAATGGTATAATGTAAGTTTTTCCAAACAAAATATAATGCAATAAATACTGTTGATAATAGAATTACAAAGAGTGATGAGTTATTTATAAATATATTGTTAGAATTGTTTAAGTAAGCATGGTATACATTCAGAAAACTTAAAAGTTTAGTATAATAATTCTTGATATTTGAATGTATGATTGTTCTGTTGTCTTATGCTTACAAGTATATAAACAAAAACTGTTCAAATGGCAAGACATTAAATTGTAATTAATCGATTGCAATATATTTGTACAATATTTTTCCAATTCAAATAATTTTTTCTCACTGTAATTAAATATTAAAAATGTCCGATTTTATGCCTTGAATACTAGTTATTTGCCAATTTTTACTTAAATCAAATATTTTTGTTCAATCAATTGCACTTTACTCATCAGATGTTGAATATTTATTAAAATTTTACACTACTTAAAATAATTTTATAGATGTTTGAAAAATGGAGATTAAAGGAAAAGCCGAGTATATACCCGCACTGAAAAAATATTAGGGCAGCAGCAGCGTCAGAGATAGTTTATAGCTTACTCCATACTAGCGGAGCTGCAGGAGCACCGCACAGTGGGACGAAAGTGGTTTTTTTTTCCAGAAATAAATTATCTCCTGAACGAATATACTAACAATCATGATTTTTTTGGAGCTTACAGCTTATCAGTCACAGAATAAAGGAATGGTCCTAAGTCAAAACATATTGCTCAAGAATGTGAAAACAACTTTTGAAGTTAAAAAAAGTACTAGAGAAAATACTAGAGAAAACTTGATATTTCTCCTTTTAATTACCATCAATCGTCAAAAATTACCAAGGTTATTGCAAAATTATCTAATTAGATACAAAGTAGTGACTTACCTAAGCTTGGAAGGGTTGAACGTACCCCTATATTCGTCAAAATGAGAAAAATAGTCGAAAATTTCCCTTCAAAAATTTTTCTCTGTTTTATTTTGCAGACAGTGCATATAATTAGATCTTATGATTTAAAAGAAAAATAAGTCACACAAGGGGCTAGAAACTATTTTGTGAAACAGAATTATAATTTATTAATTTTTGCTTTCTCACAGAGGAAGCTTTGTATCGGTAGAAAAAAAATTTGCTAGAAATACGTTAGAAATGTTTTATATAGTGTCTGAAGGGAAAAAATACCATTTTCACCATACTGCGATGGAAGCAGGAACTTTTCTCCCGCTTCGCGGGAAAAAATTCCTCCTCCCGGCGCAGGATTGATGAAAAATCGTATACGCACCACGGGAGGAAATAAAGAATGCTCAGATCACACGTTTGCAACCTTTGGCT
>JAPYYV010016299.1:0-12185 GCA_030522625.1 Copidosoma aretas
TACGTTGCTGGCTACGTACCCGTGCCGCGCGTGGCGCCCCCCAATCCTTGGCGCCCCGGGCGACCGCACAGGTCGCCCCGCCCTTAAAGCCGGCACTGAAAATGAGTATGGGATACCGCTGCATTTGCCCGAAGCAAAGAGTTGCAGACCACTTGACCCCACGAAAGCATTAGTTGCGTAAATTTTCAAAGTTACAACAATTTAGGGCCACTGATTTATCTTTTCTTTTTTTTTTATCTTCCTAAAGTACAAGAACAAGGATTTGACAACTTGATCATTGCGAATAATAAAACTGCTGTGTAAAAAGTTTTTGTGAAATAGCCCATTTGCACGTATGTAATCTGACTTAAATTGTGGATTTTCATACCCTACATATTTCACTCACTTTTTATTGATGCTTTTATTGTGGTTGCAAATTGAAAATCATAGGATACTTGTCACTTTTATTTTTCTATTCGTTGATGGCTCGTCTTACCTAACTCGACTGTTTCTACTTAAATTTGCAGACGATGGATTTTTCAAAAATGAGAAGATGTTTCTTATTAATTTTAAGGCAAGCTTTTTATCGATGTACCAGACAAAAAAAACAATTTTTTATTTTATAGATGATTGATAAAAGCGAGAGTCACCAGTGATGTACGCTGTTCTGAAAAATCAAATAGTTTGGTAACTTTCACTTTAATCAATAACGTTACGACTTTCTCAAAATCAAGACCCTTGAAGATTCTCATGATGTAAGTATTTTTGTTTATTATTACATATAACAAGGTTGATCAGATTACGTTAGGCAATACCTTGCATTGCATTAGAGTGCTGAAATATAACTGAATTCGGTTACTTGCGACGAGAGTTTTAAAAATACATATCTCAGAGATTTTCATGAAACAAAAAAAAACAAACATTGTATCTTTATCTATTGTATGAAAAAAACTCGAATGAAAATATTGAAAATGTTGATTATATATTCCTGAAAAAGAGCTCAAAGCCAAATCAAGGCAATGCAGGGTAAAACAGCGAGCTTTTGTAAAGTAGCCACGAAAAGGTGTACGTGGCACAAAGAACACCGGCTCTCGGCTTGTTTACTGGAACGAGTAAAACACCTAATTATCGAATTATCAACCGACCACATGAAAGGCTTGACCCCTGGCCATACCAATACAAACACAAACACACAGACACACACACACATGATGCTATTCAATTTCACACGTAGACGTATACTCGATTCTACACCGAACGCTGAACAGCAGCAGCAGCAGCAGCAGCAGAGGGGGTGGCGGCTAACAAGTTGCGCGCCAAGTGGTGCAGTATTAAATTAAGGTGCTAGCAGCTCGAAGGGAGCGACAAAGAGAGAAAGAAAGGAAGTAAGGAAGGAACGAGAGAGATGGAGCGGGGGAATGAGTAGAAAGATGGAAAGAAAGGGCGGTTGGCGAAAGAGACTCCCCGAGCACCTCTGTTTGCCCATTGTGATCCATGATTTATTTTGCACGCTACCATGGGAATAAAGAGAATCCGGTAATTGAACAGAAGGGAAGGAGTTCTGTGGATGCTGGTCAAGGTATGGCATGAAAGTAGGATTTGGGCGTGCGGCGGCATAAAGAGCCACACTGCTCTCTCTTTTAGCATCCCTAATATACATATATACCCGCACATGTATGAATCCACGTTGTGCTGATAGCTGCAGGAGCTATTGCACATGATGGGCAGGAAAAGAGCTTTTCCTACCTCGGGGCGTTTTTGGTCACCTTTGGTCGTTTACTGCGCCCTCGGTAGGAAAAATAGCGTTCGCACCTGGTGCGCATCCAACCAGGGTCCCCTTATACCCGTCTCGTTCTTCTCTTTTAAACCTAGCTTATGATGGTCCAGCCGTTCGACCAGCCAATCGACGCGACGCTACGTTCACAGCTGGAACATGAACTCGATCGAGGGCTCTCTCTCTCTCTCTCTCTCTCTCTCTCGAACGGGGTACTTAATTGTCGGTGAAAGCAGACTCGCAGCTCATCGATACCACTCGAGATCCTATGCATCTCTTCGACTGTACGTTAATAACTTACCAGCGTGTCTCGGCTGCTTCATTAATTACACCCTATAATATTACTATCTCTCGCTATTGATAATCGATTGTTGCAGCACTTGCTCGTTGTGTCCAAGTGAATGTTGATTTATTCGTCTTGACAAATTTATAATTCATGCTCTGCGGCCAAAGAGGGACACGAACGTTATCAAGAATCATTCGATATTTAAGCTATATACCAATGATGTACTTGGGACGTGTTGATTGATTCCGAGCTCTTCTGCTCGTCCCTGTAACGTATAATATTACATTATCTCTATTAACACACGGTGGACAAGATAAAAAACGCTTTTAATTCGCGAAAAATGCCTACATGATAATGATAATAATGATGATTGGTTTAAAATCAGTGTTTCGTGAATTTTTAAGTTTAATGATTCTTCTTTTTTCTGTCTTCTACAATCCAAACTAATAATACTAAGTAGTAGTCGAATGAATATCAATATTCCAGTAACTTTTTTACTGAAAAAAAGAAAAAGAAATCTACACGCTCACTCATTCAGCAAAATGATCTTTTCAATTGATATCCTATTCCCCACGATCGATCTTAATGACATTGACTCAACTTATCAATGGATTCCAAAGTAACAGCTGCAGCTATCACGATGTCATCAAGAGAGCTGTGAATCGAAAAACGTTGCTTTCGCCAAGACGGTATTCCGCACATACGCACACGCACCCAATCATCGAATCAGGAGTGAAGCAGTCAAGGGCGCTCAATTCGTCCCCACGACGACGTCGACGACGAAGAGGAGGGGGAGGAGGAGGAGGAGGAGGTGGTGGTCGAAAAACGAGGTGGCATGGCAGGTGTGCAGAGTCGACCCACTTCCAGCTCGGGCATCATCCCGCATCATCGAGTGTCCGAAGCCGAGCAGCAAAGGCTCCGATCCTCGGCTCGGTCGGGCGTACAATTTGTTTGATCTCAATTTTTTGCCCCGAGCGGAGAAAAAGTAGCGGAGGGAGGAGAAGGAACCAGAGAGTGGTTCCGTTTAATTGCAGGCGAGTCCCTTTCGGGACTTTGCCACGGCCTTTTATATTATATATATATATATATATATTATGTATTATATGCCAGGCTGGCGCCGAGCAAGGTTCACTCCACGCGAGTTTTCGGAAAATGTTTTTTCTCGAGAATAGAAGAGTAAAACTTTGAGTGCGAGCGAGCTCGGTCTTTCCTTGTTCTGCTTCTTCTTTTTTCTC
This sequence comes from Copidosoma aretas, assembly GCA_030522625.1. Lineage (NCBI taxonomy): Eukaryota > Metazoa > Arthropoda > Insecta > Hymenoptera > Encyrtidae > Copidosoma > Copidosoma aretas. The sequence continues at coordinate 3,275 of JAPYYV010016299.1, forward strand.
CCTTCATTATTATTTTGGACTCCACTTTGATTTCATCTTTTTTTTTTTTTTTTTTTCCTTTGTCTCTTGTATACTTTTCTTGTATAGCTACTCCAGCGGAATTCGGATTCCTCGCACGGTAGCATCTCTGATTGACACGAATCCACATATTATCCTCGACCTATCAAATAAACATATAATTAAAGAATGTGCATAGTACATATATACATATATACTCGTTTCATACAGCACCAGTCAAGGCAATATCTGAATCCAGCTGAGGGTACAGTGCGTACTGTGACTTAAAAACTTCAGAGTTGTATAATCATGGACAGTCGGTCTGACGTTAATTTGACGTCGTTTAAGAAAGGATTGGCATGCAGAATTATTGCGGAGGAGCCACAAATATTAACCCATTGGAATAATCGTCGAAATAAAATGAAATAGAGCAAAAGTGAAAATAGTAGTCTCTAGGCCGGATCGTCTGGATTTCCTACCGAGGGTATACTATCACTCGAAGACATTTAGATTTAGAGAGTAGGGTTGTAAAGGAGCCCGAGGTAGAAAAAGTACATTGTATACAAACATGATATTTTTTATGAAAACGCAAGCAAGCACGCATGCGCTGTACTGTCGCTTAAAGTTCGCTGGCGCAAGTTCAATTTCGATTGTTCTGACACTCGAGCCGTCTTCCGCGAACCAGAAGCACCAGCGGGCGGGTGCAAGCCATCACTCGTACAAGTGTTGTGTACCTGCGTGCTAATTGCCGTACACTGGTTGATCTGGTTGTGGCAGGACGCTTTGGTGGGTATTAGTACCTGTATCATACAAGCGCATAGTTTACAAAATAGCATTGATCTTAGTACAAGGATACTGATATTTCGATAATGCTGATTAGTGTAGACAGTATTGCTGATAACATGGACTAGAATACGAGCCAAAGATGGTACGTTGAAGGTTCACGTACCTAAAAAGCCCTACATATCACCTACCGTAAAAAAAGTGCTCCAAATACTTATAGGCCGGCACGCTGAGTTTATGGCTATTTGTCTCTAAATAATAGTAATTCTAAGAATTTTTTTGTATGTTGAATTCTTTCAGTGATCAGTGTATGGTGATGAATAGTGCAAACACTCACATCGACTGAGATGAATTTTAATACCCTGCAGTTTTGCCGTCAAAATGCTTGACAGAGGAATATGTTTTGGAAACAGAAGTTTTTCGCAGATATCTTTAAAAGTAGTAGTAGAAGAGAAAAATGTTTTGGGAGAAAGTTGTAGGGGGGGGGGGGGAAAAATGAATCTTTGTCAGCCTGTCCGATCGTAATTCATGCAAATCTACATTTTTTAGGTACGATGCTTCTTAACCTCAGCGCGCTGACCTATATTTTGAGCAATTTTTCTACAGTTGATGATGTGCTGGGTTTGATTTCATCAACTTTATTGCCCACACCAATGAATATTATCGAATTATCAGTTTTCTCCCACGCAAATCAATGCTATTTTGTGAACTTACGCGGCCATACTGTGCTCGTGACGTCGCGCCTGATGACAGAGGTAAGTTCTCCATATGCAGTGTCCACGCACGACTCGACGCGCCTTGGCGATTTCATGAAATCTCCTCCTCTTCCTTCGCTTCTCTCCCCTCCCCCTGCCCCCCTCACGCACTCTCTCTTTTTCGTTTCTCGAGTGACTCCATGAGGTTCACGGCGTGTATATTAGCTTGTACATTTACCTGCGTGAGCGTGAACGGGGGAACTGGAGGAGCCTGATGAAAAAAACTAAAACAACGAAAACAAAGTGCTACCGCAGCATCATCCCGGGAAGCTTGAGGAGAAGGAGGAGGAGCGAGCGTGCGTTCAACGAGAAAAGTGCATCGGGCCCGAGGATCGAGCCGAGGGAAATGTATACGGGCGCAGGGAGAGGAGGGGAATAACCACACGGATGGGGATCAAAACGCGTTTTACATCCTCTATGGGAGCGAGAAAATAATTTATCAGAGCAGCGATGGAGCGCCGAACTCGAAAACTCTACTCCCCCCCCTCCCCGTAACTCCATCCACTCCGATACTCTATGATATTCTATTTATATATCATTCTTTTTTACATAACTTTAAAGCTTTAGCTGTACTGACGGAGGAGCTTCTTGTAACAAAAAAACATTAATATTACCAGTATAATTGAAAATTAAAAAAATAATTTCAGAGACATTTTCAGACACCGTCCAGTTGCCACAATATTTTGTTTGAAGTTCATGAATTCCGTTTAAAATCATGGGATTCAAATACAGTTAAGGTCAGGCCTGCCACTTTCAATTTTCTACCCACCGTCACCGACAGCTCGTCTTACCTAACTCGTCCATTTCTACTTATATTAGTTTTGTGGATAATAGCCTCTTTCACGTCGAAAGTAAAAAATACGACTATACATTTTATAGATTATTATTTTTGTTGTCATAAATTATTAAAACAATTCAGGCTAATTAACAATTGGACGTGAGATTGATAAAAGCGGAAGACATAATAATAAGCCTGTGTACAGACAAAAAGTTTGGTGACTCCCGCATTTGGTGTACTACCTGTGAAAGTGTACCTTTACAAGTACAACACATGTTTTTATTATATTTTTTATCGTAGAATTTAGTCAAAATATTATGTTTTTTAAACGCCTTCAAAGTCGAATAAATACCAAAAACTATTGACAGGTATTTTTAACAAGTAAATTTGATAAGAAGTTTTAAGTGCTCTGAGGCACGGGAAAAAAGGTTTCGGTCTTGCTAATTTTAGCTTTTTCGGATCAAAGAAGTGATTTTTGCCCGGCACTCATGAAAAAAAAGAGAAAAAAAAATTAACGTCTACCCTATTATATATATACCTTTGATGTAAGTATAACGCAGCGCGGCAGTGGTGACACCAAACGCCAATGGAGCATTAATGTTAATGCCGATTCGCGAGTACTCTCTGCAAGCAGCTGCTGCTGTCATAAGAAAACGTCAAAAAAAAAGGATTTGAAGAGCCGCGTCTACATTATAATATGTATGTACATATCATCTAGATACGTATGCATGGCGTGCGCCTCTTGTCCTGCAGAGGTTTGTGCATGGATGTGTACATATAGGTCATTTAACAAAAAATGGGATATTTTTGTGTGTGAAAAAGGATTTTCAAAACAAAGTGTTCATAATTTTTTTTATTATTTTTCCTATGTTATGTGAGGTCCAAACTAGGTGTAAACTTTTGGGCCCGGCTCTATTGTCATTTTTCTAAAACACATGTTAATTTAAGTGGGATTTTTTAAAAAAATTAAAAGAGCGTATAAAAAAAAAATAAAAAATAAAATTTAAAACTTTTTTGACGATTCTAAAGCCCCGCATGGATATTTTTCAACGTTATTTGGTTTGGCACATCTGTACACTAGTTATCTTGTCGATAATTGCATCTCCCTCCGAGATTAAGTACGTTACGGTAATGACCGCTTATTTTAGCCAGCAGAACTCTCTATATTCACAAAAACACTGCGATTAACCAAACCCGAACTGTGGGTTGAAAAAAATTTGGTGATATACTCGCTTGCTCTGGAATACGAAACGGTCAAATTTATATTCCTTCATTCAATAATCACTTTGTTAAAAAAAATTATTTGTCGCGTGCAATTCAAAAGTGTCAAAATTAGGCTTCACAATTGGGACACCTTGTACAGTTTCAAAAATGTTATTGTATCATCCCCAATGACTAGAAAGGGTGCTACATGGTTTGGATTATTGGAAAATACATATTCAAAAAATTAAAAAGTCATCAAGTAGGCACCAGAAGCCGCCGAAAGTGAAATTTGTAAATGCTTCGCGTTACGGTAATTACTTTTTGGCCTGTTTTTTCGACCTTACGACTACAAAAAAAATATTTTCGCCAAAATCTCAAAAACGTATACAAGGGCCATTGGTTTACACCATTTAAAAAAAAGTTCTGGCTCGAAATAATGTAACGCGTTGATTTTAACCATACAGGCTTCATGAACAATCCCGGTTTTCGTGAAATGACCCATATATACACACAGGTATGAGTTGAACCCATCCCCCCCCCCCCACCCTCAGCTCCGCCTTTCTCGCTCGGCTCGCTTACTTTATGATGAAACTCGAGTTGTTCTTGCCTCCCGTTTCCTTCAGCCTCCGGCCTTCGGCTCCCTCAGTAGTGTTAGTTATAAGACCAATACCTCGTACATGCATGTAGAACCTGCCCACAGGTGTTAATACACACACACACACATACATACATATGTATACATCATCTACACAGACAGGCGAAGCAGAGGAAACGACAGACAGGTGGTACAGGAGCGATGCTGTAAACGGGCTCTATATATACTTGCAGAGAGCGAGAGGCAAGGAGGTAAAAAACTGTAACGACACCGCATAAGACGTAGGGCCCTGCTCTTCCCCTTCTTGTACCAGCACCACCACCGCGAGAAAGTACTGCGCCTACCACGCATACCTGGCGGCCTCTGCTCGTCTTTTCTACACTTGTATTGCCTCGATCCTGATCCTGTTGCATGTGTATGTACTTACCACGCCTATACCTGTATATATACAGACCTAAAGTTAGGTATATGTATACTCCACTCGCTCCGAGCAGCTATAATGCGGTGCGAGACGTGCGACGTCGTGCGTGCCGATCTTCAAGAGGAGGAGGCCAGGCCAGGCCACAGTCTTGCTCATATATATATATATATATATGCATATACTTACTTAACCACCCGTACCGTACAGTCCGATTAGAAGGACTGGTGCAAGGATGAAGACGCGAAGAAGAGAGCTGGCAGCAAGCAGGCGTATAATATGTATGCGCATCGGGTATAGAGCGAGCGTTGTTCCCATGTTCGGAATTAATAGCCGGCCGTCCCTTCTTCATCTCGCTTCTATAGTATTTCGCGGGCATCGATGCATCATAGAAGGAGTCGAGAGACTGGGATCTTTCGGGATCGGATACTCAGCTCGGACGCGACGAAAAGAAGAGCAGCCGAGACCGAGGAAAAGAGAAAACTGCTGCTGCTGCGTCATTGGTACTAGAGTAAAGGGAAGCGACACCTTTGAAAAGTTTGTTTTTTCAGCTGCTAAATTATATCCCCTCCCCCCCCCCCCCACCCCCCCACCGTCATGTAACAAAATTTTATTGAATTGAAGACATTTTTTCTCCCGAACGGAACAGCAGTGGTGGCGTTGTAAGGTTTGAGACAAAAAGAAAACGTTTCTATATTCTTCTAGCCGTATTTGTACTTACATTAACCTTTTGGAAATCAATCTATACCTATCCCTTGTACATGATTAATTATGTAATTATGTTTGCTTGCAGAACCCATAGCTAGAGTGGAATATCGGCGATCGTAACATCGGGAGAAGGTGACGTATTGATGAACAATCAAGTGGAAAAAGCGCGACGCAGAAAATCGCGAAAAAAGGAGAGTCAAAATAGCCTCGAAAAATATACCCTAACGAGTGTGAGTGTCAAAGCGAGCGAGTGCGTATATATAGTAGTGCGTGTACGTGGCTGAATAACCTGTTTTTCCTTCCCTTTCCCTCCCTTCATCCTTCCTTCCTTCGCACTCGGCTCCTCTCTTTATACTCTTCCCCGAAACTAAAAATGCCAAATAATAAGCTTGTTCGATTATGAGCCTCGGAGCGATCGGATTTTTTATCCAGAACACCGTTTTTTATATCCTAGCGATCCAAGTGCTCCTTACTCGTGGGCAACACGAGAACAGCCTTGTGAAAGACAGCTTAACCGTGTGTCTCGTCAAACAAATAAATCATAAACTAGGTATAAACTACTCAACACAGCTGTTCTCGGGTCGCCCGAGTAAGGAGCACTTGGAGCGCTCGGATAAAGAACGGGTGTTCTGGACCAAAAATCCGATCGCTCGGATCACTCCGAGGCTAATGATCGAACAAGCTTAATGTGATGTAATAAGCGCCTGGCTGTGACGGCTGATTTATTTTTTTCTCCCTCATCCCCAAAAGTACGCCCCCTTACGTGAGAACTAATCCAGAAACACATGCAATAACAGGTGTGAAGGGGATCTGATTTCGAACTTTGAGAATGACCGTCATATTGTTTGCCATGAATACAATAACACAAAAAAAAAATGAGAAATATAACTTTTGGATTTCCAGCGGGTAGTAGGACGGTCATTCTCGATCGCGATATCCAAGTCTGCGCATAGTCATAGTCGTCTTGTACGAGAAGTGATAAAAAGTGATTAAATGTATTTACTATTATAGTCGACGAATATTTGACTATGTATACCCATAAATAGCCAAAAAATTGTGAAGAAGTGCAGAATTCTAGAGAAAAAATCCACGCTCAATGAGGGAGAAACAACAACAACAACAACAACAACAACAACAACAACAACAACAACAACAACAACAACAACGTCACCACTATAACTGCCGATCGGATTTTCTCATCAGATTATTATTTTTGACGATCAACGTACTTGACGAATGGTACACCTGTACATCGATGGACTGGATTAATTTATCCGATGAGTGTGGATATCAGGTTTGGCATGAAGTTCTTCGAAAGCCTCTGAAATATTGAGATTATGCTTTAGCCTACGGTTTGGTGCGACGTTTGAGATCGCTGCTCGTCACTCGTGTCAAGTTTGGATATCGGCATTATCGGCAACAGTAATCCTACTCTGCACAATAACTGCAGGGCAACGTCCGAACGTCGGCAATGTCAGCAACGATAGCAGTAATTTAATACGCCCGCGTCGTTGACTCTTACGTCTAGGGGTAAGTGTACTTATTACCATGGCGTGTTCTGTAAAATCGCGCTTAAAAGCACTATAAAATATCTAGTAATGACAAATTCCAATTCATTTTTTCTTCTAGTCTTACATAATGAACCCCAATAACTCTTAAAGAATATTTACAAAATTTTTTCACGACATAAACTACAATGTGTTATTATTAAAATAAATAAAAACGGTATGCTGGTATTACCGAGGTCGAGTACGTATTACCGTGTACATATTACCGTGGATGCAGCTATTACCGTGCTGCAATTACCGTGGATAAAAAAATTATTGTAAAATTAATTTATTAAGTACGATTAATTTATAAGTATTAAATATACTATTTCCTACCTCGGGGCGTTTTTGGTCACCTTTGGACGTTTACTGCGCCCTCGGTAGGAAAAATAGCGTTCGCACCTGGTGCGCATCCAAGACATGCGCCACCAGGTACGAAATATACTATTTCCTACCTCGGGCACTTTTGCAACTCTGGTACACCCTCGATAGGAAAAATAGGATTCGCTACTCATGTGCATCTGACCAGGGGGGTCCCAACGGTCCCTCGGGCCCAGGGACTACGCTGGGGAGATGCTTATGAGTGACGAAAACTACAATCTCACTTGATGCTTCTTTTTCCAAAAAGTAATGAGCATTTCTTAATAACCACGGTAATAGGCAGGACACGGAAATAGGTGCACTTACCCCTGTAGCAACGAAATAGCTATTTACGCACCTAGTGAGCGAGGTTAAGAATGCATCTCTTAACCACCGAACGTGGTGCGTATACTATTTTTCTGCATACCCTCGTCGAAAGAGCTGATTATCTGTTTTGGAGCAGGGCAGATATGAAGCACTTTCGGCGGGGGTTCAAGAGCTCCGTCCTCAAGAGCTCCGTCCGGTGTGACTGTAGCGTACTATACGTATAAGTATACACTCATAGTACAAGAAGACAAGGTATAGGTCAATGCGCATGATTACTTGGCCTGACCAATCAGACACGGAGCCTGTATTACGTCGTAAGCACGACACTATAGCTATGGATGTATGTATGCGATTCGATGACGTCATGCGGACTCCTGCGCGAACTGTACCGAAATGTCCGAAATCGGTATGGCGCATTGACCTACCTTGCCTTCTTGCATGTATATGTATAATATTAGTTTACAAAAAAATAAATCTGACTTGCCAAAGTTTTACTAGTTTAAAGGTTAGTTTTTAGAAATAGATACTTGGTAAGTAAGCTCAACAAAGTGAGGGGGAAGGGGAGGTAGGGCGTTAGATATTCACCAAAGAATATGCGCCATGCCAGTTTGCAGCCAGAGCTCATCTCCCTTGACTCGACGACGACGCGTCGTTGTGGTTATATAGATAGGTACGTAACTATAATACCCTGCACGTAGTGTGTTACATTTATATGCACATGCAGTGAACACGTCGACATGATGTGCACGCTGGAAGATTCCGCGCGCGCGAGCAAACGTTTGTTTAGGAGATACGATCGAGACCCTCTTCCCCCACCTCTTCCGCCTCCCGGACTGAACTCCCTCTGATGTGCAGGCCTCTCGCCGCCCTAATCTTGCTGCCCTTGCTGATGTTCGCGTCGGTGACGGGAGCTTGCGATCCGACACAGAGATTTCATTTTTTCTCCGCACGTTCCTTGGATGCTCTTTCTCTTGCGCGACGAGCTTTTCACCGATGCGGCTTATCTCGCTTGTTTTTGCCTTTTCTATTTCTTTGCTCTAACAGCATCCGATATGAATAGCCGTCGTGGAGTCCGTGCACCCGGCTTATTGTGCTCTACTTGCTCACCATTTTAGAACCCTTACCGTACGGCTTGGGAATTTTTATCTGCTGTTTAGGTTGATTCATTTGTTTCATTACGTATTTATGAGGCTTGATTCATCACTAATCCAATACTCTAACCGACACGGTGGCGCAGCGGTATAGTTGCAGTTTCGTCGATCTCCGGAATCAAGTATATAGTGTACGGGCATGTAATGGGTGGGACTCGGTTCGAGTCTCGTCGTTTGCCTAGGGTTCGCTTCGCTTGCTTTTTTCCCGGGGTTCGATTAACTGTTTCTCTTACGTTACGGACAACGTGAGCGGGAGGTGTGCAGGAGTTAGTCCTGGTGTTTATACGTA
>JAPYYV010016301.1:0-11344 GCA_030522625.1 Copidosoma aretas
ACAAATTTAGACTGTGAAAAAAACTCCCCGGAGATCGGTCTCGAACCACGGCCTCCTGGGTGACAGTCAGTCATGCTACCGACTGTGCCACCGAGGGTCCGGTAGTCCTTTGCACTAATAGCACTATTTCAAAGTGTACATTTTGTGAATGATAATAAGAGTGAGCTCTTAAAGCCGCTCCTTAGGTCCACAGCAGCGGATTGAATCCTTTTAGAGCTTACAGATAATTTCTTAAAAATATTAAGCATATCGTAAACCCTTTTCAGGTCCACCAGATAACTGGACACCTTCAAAATTCCTTAAAAATGTCTTAACGGTCCGCGGCCTGGAGGGGGTAAAAAATTTGCTCGAACTGGAGGGGGTAAAAATCTGCTCGTCCAACAGCACGAGCTGGAGGGGGTACAAAATTATCACGAGCTGGAGGGGGCATACACGCGCGCTGGTGGGGGTAAAAATTTGCTCGAGCTGGAGAGGGAAAAAAATTCACGCCCGCTGGAGGGGGTAGGTGAGCCAGAAATGCAGCTGAGCCAAAAGCAACATGAGCCAGTACCAGCATAGCTTATTTACTAGTAGTTTTTTATGCAAGTATAAAGTATACCTTTTTTCACTACATATATATGTATATATTGGGATTATATATTAGGAATTGTACTGACCAACCGAAATACGTAGTTAAATGCCTCCTATCAAACTGAACAGTCTTTAAATATGTACTTTTTTTGGTACCCTTATTTTCTAAGTACAAAAGTGTAGATCCGATAGGTAATTCATAAGTATTTATATATTTGTACTGGGGTGTAAGATGTTTAATTGTGCTACCTATTAGCAGCCTCTAGCTCCGCTTGCCATCAGCGCTCGCCTCGCTCTCAGTACTTTTTCTTTCCATTGCTGCGCAAGCTAATCGAAATATCTCATTAATAAAGATGAAAAAATATGCCATGTTGCAATTCAGGGCAAGTGTAAAATAAGAGTTAAAACTTTTTTTACACTTGATACAAGATAGTAAATTATTGTCTTGTAGAAGACTGTTTTTTCGGAACCACCAAGACCATCGGCGGAAAATTTTTTTAATCAATTTTTAATATTGTTACAATCTATATGATAATTATCATTACACTTGATTTGATAAATATGAAAAATCTATGGATGGGTGCTCGGAGCGCGCAGAGGAATGCAGCCCCACTGGTATATATATACATATTTAAGACTAGCCATCTGTGATTTTAACACAGTTTAATGTTGAAAAAACTTATGACGGTCATAGCTACGTCTATATAGATGTATGTTACATCCATATAGACGTATCAAGTTGAATTATTTTTTAACGTTACATGACCGTCACATTATGGTTATATGGCGGTCATGATTCACGTTTTCCCGGCCAGGTAATTTCGCTGGCTTCCAACCATGTCAAAAAATATGAGCAAGGCACTTAGAATAACGCCTTATCATTAAGCAGCGTATTAAGTGATGGCGCTGGCTTGCCAGCATTTTCGTCTCCTAAAACATGAACACATAGCCAAGCAAGTATCGACTTGTCATCCCTATCTAATGAGATTGTTGCGTAGCTCCCAGCATCTTACGTGGAAATCGCGAGTTGCGTGTACACAACACCGCGCTTAAGTAGGCCTCATCAATGTGCCTATCTAGTGATGCGAATCGCTGGCTCTACGCGTGCTTGCTCTCTCTCTCTCTCTCTCTCATCATTAAAAATTATAAACTCAAAGCAGATCAGGTTCTGACATTTGCCCAATTTTTTACGCAGCATATAGTCTCTGCTCTCATCGCTTTTGTAGTCAGATCAGTATTAAACAAAAGCACAAGCAGCGTACACTACAGTCGACTACGTTAGCCAGAACCGTAAGCATCATGAAGCAACTCCATCAGAATTTCGCTGATACCGAAGCTGTGGAGCGTTATGTCATTTTTTTGCGAAATTGTGTAAATGCAACATTAACGTTTATAAAGTGGTAAAAATGTAACTTGTACTTAAGATACAATTGATAATAGTGAAATAGTGCTTAAAAGTATTTGAAATTATAAAAAATCAGTGAAATTGCCATGACATGTCAAACAAAAGATTTTATTAGTATAGTGCCTTTTGTCAACTTTCATGGCAATATTCTATATAAAACTAGAATTACAAGGATTAGGACTTGTAGCAACATAAATCAATCAAGATGATGATAATAGAACAGTTACATGAAAAGATTTTGATATTGCTTTCAAGAATCGCATAGGAACTGATGTTATAGCGAATAGTGGACATTTAGATGTCGTAAAATTTCTCAAGTCTGCGGAGAAACAGTTTGTTATAAAAGTGCGAGAAATTTTTAATGGGCCATAGTGAGAAACGATGGAGGGACTGTAAAAGTTGATTATTTTAACACTTAGTCTGAGTGTATTTTTCATACAACATAGTTGCGCGAATGGGTTTAAATGAATGTGCAAAATTCTATTTCTACTGATATTAAAAAGGTTCAGAAGCAAGACTCTGGGTGGATCATGCGCTTTATTTTAAATTCAGTAGTGATTAAAATTTAAAATCACGCAATGAATGGTAGTTCGTACATTGAACTCCCTACTCCCATTATAAGAAAGAAAGCTTGCGTCAACCTGGAAGATAAGGATCAACAATGCTTCAAATAGGCCATTTTATCAGCATTTCACCCCGAATGCAAACATTTATATTGAGTCTCAAAATATTTGCACTACGCAAATGATTACAATTTTAATGGTATCACTTTCCCAGTGCAGCCAAAGGAAATACATTAATTTAAAAAACTGAGTAATATTTCGCATAACGTACATTTTTTGGAGAGAAAAAAAACAATTAAAAACCCTATCTCTGCATCAGACAGCAGAAAAAAAAGAAAAACTTGCAAATCTACTTGTTGTAGAAAGTTATTATATAGATATAGATGGAAAAATGAATGAAAACAAGAAAACGGACGAGTCCAATGGAGTAATTGAAAATAAAGTGGAAGAAAAGGAAGAAGAAGAAAGCCAAGATATTAATAGTGGTGCTAATTACAACACAAAATGCTACTACGTATGGATTAAAGATTTATCTCGACTTGTTAGCTTAACTAAACATCATGGTAAAATATATATTTGTGACCGTTGCCTTTATTACTGTATAACTGATAAGAAGGTAATTACTTACGAAGTGGAGTGTGTGAATGTAAATAAATGTAGAGTAAGATTGCCAAGGATGGCGATAAATTTTTGAAATTTGATAACCACGTGAATAAAAATCGTGTGCCTTGTATAGTGTATGCAGACTTGCAGTGTCTACTAAAACTAATACAAAATAGTAAGCGAGCCATGTAACATCATGCGGCATTAAGTGTGAGATCTTGAAGGGAAGTGTTGTTTTGATGACCCCAAATCGCAATATAGATGAACGCAGAGGAAATAAGGAAAAATTAATGATAAAATAAATAAAGTGTCAAAAGACAATGATTGTGTGAGGTGTCGTAAAAAAAAGTTAGGCGTCAGACACGATTCTCAGGCGCATGGGAAAAGTGTGCACCTGGTTCCCGCCAAACGTGTGGAAAGTGTCAGCGTTTGTGATGGACAATTAAAGATTTTATGGACTCACCAGATTCGCCTGACTTTCATGATCCTCTAGAAGAACCAAATTCAATAGAAGAAAATAATATTTTATTTTTCCATTAACTTGGATTGACAAGTGCTCAATCTGATCCAGTGTAAGTATAAAATATCTCTATCAATTTTATGAATAAGAAAACCGCTAGCTTAGACTGACAACTAACATTTTAAATATTAATTATTTATGTGGACTTTTGTGCTTCTTTACAATGCATACATTATGTATTTCCATATAATATATATATATACTGTACATCTATACATTTTATATTCAAATTATCTTACATACTATCTATCTACATACTTTCAATTTACATACTATACATTTATACACCATATATATTTATACATTGCTTAATAGAACTATCTTATATAAAAACTCAGTTCTATTCCATTAATAAAAAAGTCATTTGTACCTTGTGTTTCAATACTTGTAATGGCGGTATGTTGCATGAAGAATGTTTATTCTTTGTATTTGGATAAATTTTCTAATGGAAATTCTGTACTCAAAATGGCTCTTGTTTGTTTTAATTTTTTTTTAAATTCCTGTTGTAGCCCATTCCGTTAATTGAGAACCAAAAAAATTATTAAAAATATAGGTCAGTTTTGGAGTATGTCGTAGATATAAAAGCAAATATCTAATAATAAATATCAATACTTACATCTACCTTCACGGCTAAACAAAACCTTCTATCCTCCAACCTGAAGAAAAATTCACTATTATAGTCGCCTAAATTCTCCCATACTTTTTCATTATTCAATCAGAGAGCAGTCTTCTCCATTCTAATGTTTCTCTAGTGGCAAAACTGGAAGGTAAAGAATTGGAATTTTTCTTAAAGGGTAATTACATGTAAGATAGTAGTCTCACTGTGTAAAAACTTATTTAAACAATCCAATCCGCAAATATACATGGCTGATTCCGCCGTAAGTTGCTCAAAACAATTTCAAAAATGACCTACGAAAAAAAGTTAGCAGAAAAAATATGTTCCATAACGATTCCACCTAAAATGCAATCCGCAACAAGTATTTAAAGTGATTCTATCACAATGTTATTTGGTCAAAAGATATGAGACATTTTTTAAAAGTGGAGTGTCGCCAATTGTGAAAAAAACACGTATGCTTCTTGCACGTGTGCGTGAGCTGCTTGAACAGATGGAGAGTTCATATTAAGATTACATTTATGCTGGGATCAAGCCCAATTGATTTGTTCGATTTACTACGATCCAATCTTACAATGTTTTAAAGAAGAGCACCAAAAATTGATGAAAATAAGATTTCGTTAGTTTTTGTCTAAATTTCTTGATTTCTCTATAAATCTCTATAACTTTCGATAGGGAGCAGTAAATCGAACAGATCGATAGGGCTTTACTTGAGCATTCATTCAAGCCAAAGTACGATCATCTAACATAGTATGCCCCTTTGCAACCAGCATTAAGAGTGATATTCATAACAATCGATATATCTCATGAAATAAAGGCTTTTTTGGTCAAACGCCGAGACAAGTGTATAATATCACTGCCCAAAAATGCTGCGAAAAAAATTTGTTAAAGTTTCGTTGCCTCAAATTAAAATAATAATGTAGTTTGACTTTACGGTGGACGGAAAGGACATGTACGACAAGGACAATTTGACCATTTTTTCGTAAATTTGACCTATAAAACGACCTTGCATTTTGTTTTTCATGGTTCAAACAGAAAAAGCGTAACTTTTTTTACATATAAATTGACCTATGCATGTTAACATTTTATCGCAGTATGCGTGTAAGAGCCGGAGCCATCGGCTGAGCAACTCACGGCGTAATTAGTCATATGTCTTACTTTTGCGGTAGTTTTAGGGTTTTTTAAAGTATTAGTAAGAAATATATCTCAGTCGACGATCTTACATGTACCTTACGTATAAAACAGTTTAACTGTAGACATAATTGACTCGAAAGCGGTACCGCTGGATTTGATCAGAGTGTGTTATTTATGACAATATAAATAATGTCTATAAGAACTAGGGTCGTGGGGGTCTCGAGACCCTAACAGAAGTAAAGTTTCAAGTATGTTTATGAAAAAGTGTGTGCTTGGAAAACAGTAAGAAAAATATTTAACTGTCTGAATATTATTTTTTTTAATATTTATTTCGTAGACAATCGTTATGAAAACTAGCTTTTGTTGAGTAAAATTAAAGAATAATTGAGAATTATCCGATAAGAAGAGTTTGACTATTTTTATACGCACAAAAAAATATTTGTTTGTTTAAAGAATATTTTTAATATCCATCTTGTGGACAATCGTTATAAAAAACTAGCTTTTGTTCCGTAAAATAAAACAATAATTGAAAATCATCTGATTAAAAGAGTTAAACTATTTTTAATTGCACAAAAAGTTTCATCATCACTCTGAGGAGATGACAAGTTTGAGAAAGAGTAATAATTCTAAAATAATAATTATACTAACATTTATCCATCTTCGATTACGTTGTGGACTATTCATAATTTTTTTTATAACTCTTTAACTCTACGTTCGTCGAACACAAACAGAGCCTAGATTTTCACGCGTTTCCAAGCATCATTTAGAAGTGAGGGTGTTGTTTTCAGTAATATATATCTATTCACTAGTATATGACTGGGCATACAAAAAAATAAGTTTTTTGTTGTCTGATATATGAGATCATTTGGAAAAAAAATTCACAGTGAGTGGTCGTAAGTCTTTTCTTGCTTGGGGTGATGTTTCCTCTGCATCGCACGCTTATATCAATCCATGCAGAAATAAGGCTTGATGAATAAGTCGCTTGGTGGTGAGACGTCATAGGGTGCCCAGGCAGCATATGGTTGGGCTTTAGAAAATCATAGCGCAAGTTTCTTAATAATTGATATGAGCTGGTAGATGTATATTGTTAGAGGATGAATATGTATTATGCACCAAGGGAACAACAATACGGCATTCCCATCCTAGATGTAAGTTTGTGAGAGAGGCAACTACGCAGAGAATAGCAAAAAAAACTTTTCCTATAAAATTCCCTCATGCTTAGTGGTGAGCCATCCAAGACCGTCCAAGCAATATGTGGATTTTTTTTCCTATGCAACGGGAAGGTTTTATTTCATGCACTCATCACTGCTCGTAAATAGATATGTCGATGCACTAGACATCACGCGCTGGTCGAACTTATCTTTTTATAATTTCACGCACACTTTGTAAATAAAAAACTGTGTATTAGTTACAAGTGAGGAACGTTCAACTGAATGTGAATTGAGGAAAAAATGAGTGTGAATAAAAAAAAAGGCACTTCAGAAAGGAACGCTAAATATCAACTTTGAAATGATAAACTTACGCGTGATTTATAACAAAGCGAGCGATTCTTAAAATAGCGCTACGTTATAAAGGTATAATGGGGCACTTAGGTTTTTCCTAGATGAAGAATGTAAGTGGCAGCTAGAAGTAAGATCACCCGTTGACGACACAGATGGCAACAACTTCATTGAACCGAATCACCTGCCGCTCTTGATGACGATTGTCCTTTTGATCCTTGATTTTCCTGTGGATGATGTTCTGAATTGCCGACGAAATACAGGAGAGAGAAAACGAACAAACGCTACGTTCTGATTAGAAACTACGAGCGATAAACGAAAAGCAGTTCACAATCACGTTGGGGTCACTTAAATATAAGAAGCACCGAAAACTAGGTGCCACCCTGTTGATTGCGTCAAGACGACGAGACCAGCAGATTTGTGAAATATTTAATCTAAGAAGATAGCCATGTTGCAACAAATACTTAAAATATAAGTAAAATTAGCAGACAAAAAAATATAAAAAACAATAGTCGAAAAAAAACACTTGAATTCTAAAATTACACTAAACAATATAACTTTTTAAGATTCACTTACACGGAAGATAGGAAAAAAACAAGGTTAAAAAAAAAACGCACACTTTTTATGATTCATGTCAGGAACAAAAAAATATTTTGAAAAATAGACCAAATAAAACACTTGGATTATAAAATTACACTGCACAAAATAACTTTCCCAAACACACTAACACGGAGAATAAGAAAGTAACAAAGTCAAATAAAAAAAAACCCACTTTTTATGAGACACATCAAGATGTATTTGTGGCTGGAAGGGAAAAACTCCGAAACGAAAACCCCCGAGAGGACTGAACGCCCGGCATGCGGAGCCCCGTTAGAAGCCGTCCGCGTCCTGCTCGCATCAGCGGAACTTTACAAAAACATTACGTCTCGACTGCAGGTGACAAAGGCCTCTCTCCCCGCTTCGTCTCTCTCTTTCTCTTGGTATTTTAATGATATGAAATCGGCGAGCGTGGAGATTAAACAAGCCAGTGGCTCGCGTTACTCGCTACGTAAATGCAAACGCTTCGCGTTACTCGTGTCTCGAGCGCTGCACGCAACAAGTTCACCTCATGCTACTCAGCATCCAAGTCAGCTTGATACCATGAGTAAGCTAGTGCTGGCACAGTTGTATTCGTTGGTACTTCGTAACTTATATTGTCCTTATAGCAATGTGCCTGCTTTATTTCGAAAATGAATGAGCTAGCATTGAAAATGATACTGGCTTCAGTATACGTATATAGGTTCTGGAGACGCAGAACCGAGCGCACGCCAAAAAAGTCACATCATTTGATACGCGTATTAATGAGGCTTACTTCTGCGCAGTGCTGTGTGCACACGACTCGTTATTTTTGCTTAAGTTGCTGATAGCTATACGTATAAAAACAATTTCATTGCATAAGAATGATGAGTAGATACTTGCTCCTCTACGCGTTTATAGTTTTAGGGGACGCGAAAGCGGGTGAGACATATGTTTTGTCTTGGTTGAATGTAACAAGCAGCCTTCTTCGTGCCTGATGCGTCACAATTAGTGATGCTTAATGACGCTTCATATAAAACGTATCATATGATCGCCATAAAGAATACGTCTATATAGATCCAGTTATGATCGTCATTAGTTTTTTTAACATGTTCCTTTAATAATATCACAGATGGCTGGTCTAATACATATATATATATATATATATGTATCTATCTTATTATATTGTACAGTGATTTTGATGGGTCTGGCGATAAGACTTCCGCAATACCAACCCGCCCCCCCGCCCCCATTCCCCACCCCCCCCCCCCCCCGCCCCGCGCCCCTCCCCCCCCCCCCGCACAAATCTAGACTAATTATTCTTTTTATTCCTCACCAACGCCCCCTCCCAGCCCCATAACGATTTTTAGGTCCCCACTACGAGCCCCTCCCCCACTGACCTCCCACAAAACAAGGTCAAATTTGTTTAATTTCTTCCTTATTTCAGTTTGGTTACTGGGTTTTTTACATCCCCCCCTAACCCCACTGCCCCAAAACAGCTAAAAAAAACCCAAAAGGACCTCCCCTTTCCAACCCCCCACAGAATAACGTAAATTTCGTTATACTCTTCCGTTATTTTCAATAGGTTAAATTATTTAATCTCTCCTTTGTACCCCTCCCCCAAAATTTTAATACACCCTCCTCCCGGTCCCACAACCACCCTGCAACCCCCTACAGAATAAGGTACAATTCGTTATATAATTCCGTTATCACAATAAGCTAAAAAATGTTGATCACACCCCCCCCTCCCATCGCCAACCTCTTACAGCAACATCTACTATTAAACCATCCTACACGTTCCCGTAAGCACATTTTTTTGCTATTTCAGTGTTGCTACAGTAAATTTTTTTTTTTTCAAAAAGGTCGAATAAATTATATTTCTCTTTTAAATGAGTCAGACTTAAGTTTTTAATAATAATTTTTCTTAGCTCATAGTTTTTATAAGAACACCATCTCACCTTCTCCCTATCTTGTAGGACCACATCAATAAATATTTAATTCATTAAAGCCATTGCCAAATATTTTTGTTCTCCGCTTATATGTTTCGTACATTTGGGAATAAAACTTTCACTTATCTTCATTTTCATTTTTACCACCAATTTTTTTTAATGTTCCACCTCAGAAAATGTTTAGCAATTTTCCACACCACCTATAAGGTATTGCTCATGATACGTTGATTTTTCCTATTAGATTTCCAATAAGTATATTATTCATATTATTAAGTGAATATAATTCAATGACACGATACAATTGTACTAATACAGTAAATAATTAATTAACTTTTTAAATATTAAGACCGTGGTTCTCACCGGTAGCTCTAATTTTCACCAGAAGACAGAAATCCCCGATCTCTCCTTATTAAAATATACTTAACTAGTTAAGTAAAGTTTAAACTTCTGTCTTAGGTTTTTTCCAGAAGTAAGTATACAGGAAAAGACAGTTTTTCGCAAAAAACAACATTATTCACATAAAATTTTTACTTCATAGTAAAAAATTTTCAACTTACATTAAAATATTGATAATATTAGAAAACTTTAAGATAAAATAATAGAAATATAAAACTTTATCATAGAGACATATAATTTTAGTTTCAGTGAACGTACAAATATTTGTCTAAATTGTATGATAATTACATAAATATATATTTTCGCAAGTCATGAAACAAGATTTAAATCATTTTCTCTCCAATTTTTACATTTATCTTTTCATCATGCCTCCAGTAAACCTTTTTTTTTAAATTAATTCGACTACGAATGAATCAAAAAAATTTCTTTTCAAACTATATTTTTTATTTATGATTTATCATCGCGATCAATGTAAATTGATAATCCAATTTTTTTTGCATCTTGATAAAGTAACGTACAACTGACCATAAAAAAACAAATTTTGTTTTAAATATAATCTAACTTTTTTAAACTTTGATCTTGATATTTGTTAATGGTTATTTAAAAAGCTAATACTAAAGGAAATTAATTTCTGTATAGAATAAGGGGTTATGGCGATGTATTTTCTGTTATCAAAGTTATCTTTGGAATGAAAACTTTTTCTCTGATTAT
This sequence comes from Copidosoma aretas, assembly GCA_030522625.1. NCBI lineage: Eukaryota > Metazoa > Arthropoda > Insecta > Hymenoptera > Encyrtidae > Copidosoma > Copidosoma aretas. The sequence continues at coordinate 10,519 of JAPYYV010016301.1, forward strand.
TTCACAAGTTATGATTTCAGCTTCATTGCAATATTTAGATACTTTTGTAATTTATAATATTGTACCATTACATAAATTATCAGCAATAATAAATTTCTGATCAGTATTACGATTGCTCCAATTTTCGAATTTAGCTCATGAGTCCGCAAATCTTTACGAATATATACATATATATATGGGAAATTCTCTGTCAACGGGAGACCCCCCTCTGCCCAAAATTGGTTTAAGTTTTTCAAGACGTATTTAGGCTCAAATAAAAGCTTTTTGTCTCTAGTTTCGAATGCCACATGGCCTTTTTTGAAAAAACAAGATGACAGATTAACATGGCGTCTGTAAGTCGACAAGTTCATCCAAAAAAATTATTTTTAACAATCATACTTCATTTCAAGTCTCTGTAAAAGAATAATTTAAGTTCTGTATTGTATATTCTTGATTGCTGGACCCCTATTTACCATTATTTAATACAAAAAGTGCCATGTGCCAGACCTTACCTCAAAAAATCTCTCAAAAATTAGTTTTTCGCGTTTGACGCATATACATGTCATTATAATCAGTGGAAAAATTTCTATTCTTATTTAATTTCGATTACTGAACTTGAATATGACATTAATTTCAATGGAGATTGTTATGTATTGTTCTTAACCTTAAAAAATTCCCAAAAAGCAGTCTTTTGTTACTCAAATTTACTCAGGTTATCAAAAAATTGTATGAAAAACATATTTATTTCTTATTGATGAACGTGACTATAACCTACTTTTTGCGTTACCCAGGAACAACGACGTGGACGTAGTAGGTTTCTGTTCCCTTTGGGGTGCTTGATTAAAGT
>JAPYYV010016302.1:0-14152 GCA_030522625.1 Copidosoma aretas
CAACGCTGCAGCAGCAGCGAGTCACTCGACCACGTGACCCGCTCGGTGGCGTCGTCATTGGCCAGTGCCACGGCATATTTGAATTTAAAATCCAAAAGAACGGTCGCCGTGCGATATTTCTCCCTGTCCGAGCTGCTGCTGCCAGCTGCTGCTGCAGGTACGCTGAGCCATCGTCAGCCAGAGAGTAACGCAGGCGGCAGGACCCAACCGCATCCTGCCTCTCTACACCGAGACCTGACGAGATTACCGAGAGCGCATCGTATACATAGTGAAAAAAAGGTCCTGGGGGTGCTCAGGGTCAGGTGCGTGCGAGCAAATTCCTGCTGGTGCTCTCTCTGTGTGTGGGGCTCGTGGTTCTCCGCTAGCTACATCAGCTCTCTCTCTCGCCCATTTAGCCCGTGGGGCCCTTTTTCGACAGCAGAGATAGCCAGGTGGGGCACAGCAGTACCGCGTTCCGAGGATACCTGTCGTTGACCCGTGTGCGGATAACAGTTCCGGAGGCAAGCCAGCAGGATGTCCAAGGAGGAGAAGGAGACCCACATACCCGACCCGATCTTCGACAGCAAGAGCGGGAAGACGTACCTCAAGGGCCGCTTCTTCGGCAAGGTGAGTGCGTTGTCTTTTCGTTACTTTTTTTTGCTGGCAAAGACACGCGTGAAAGGGATGTAGATAATGGGATTTGTTTGCCAACCCGACTCTCGTTCTTGCCTCCCTTTGGTGCTTTGTTGCTGTAGGCTTTGTTTTGTTTACCGTTGCGAGTGTTGATTGGTATAGGTTACTCCATGGAATCGAGGATTGGGCTTTCCTGCGTAGACCTGCTCGATGAGGAGCACAAAGTTTTTAGTTCGTTGCTATACTGCTATAGTCGATTTTTTTCTTTTATATTGATCAATATCTGTCTCATTTGGACAAACGAGTGTTGAACCAATGATGAGGATGTTGAGACAGGTGCAGGATATTAATGATTGAGCCCTGCATTTGAAATCGACCTGTTGTTGGTGCACATTTGTGTTCATACATTGTGTTATATGATTGTCAACTTTTTAACAGGGTGGCTTTGCAAAATGTTACGAAATCCGAGATTCAGAGACCCACGACGTCTTTGCTGGCAAAATCGTTCCAAAATCAATGATGCAAAAAAGCACCCAGCGAGAGAAAATGACCCAAGAAATAGCCATTCACAAAAGCCTTAATCACAAACATGTCGTTGGTTTTCATGGATTCTTTGATGATACTTTCAATGTTTACATTGTTTTGGAGCTGTGCAGAAAGAGGGTATGTTGTAAAAAATTACAAAATTTGCCTGTTAATTTTTCATGAACTCAACTCTCTTCTTTATCATTATCAGTCCATGATGGAATTGCACAAGAGAAGAAAATGTCTCACCGAATGTGAAACAAGATATTACATGAAACAAATATTGGAGGGTGTTCACTATTTACATCAAAACAGGATTATTCATCGAGATTTGAAGCTGGGCAATCTGTTCCTCAATGATGACTTACAAGTAAAAATTGGAGATTTTGGATTGGCAACAAAACTTGAGCACGATGGAGAAAGGAAAAAGTAAACTCAAAGCTGTTTTACCAAATGAATCCCACATTACATTTGTTTTATTATTTCAAAATAAATGGTTTTCAGGACTCTGTGCGGAACTCCAAATTATATTGCCCCAGAAATTTTGACCAAATCAGGTCACTCTTATGAAGTTGATATTTGGAGCATTGGATGTATCATGTATACATTGTTAGTGGGCAAGCCGCCTTTTGAAACATCCAGCCTGAAAGAAACCTATGCTAAAATTAAGCAAGTTAGTTACAGAGTTCCAACGCATTTACATGGTACACCAGCAGTAGTTATGATTTCGAGTATGTTGCAAGGCAATCCATCAAAACGACCAACGGTCGCTAAACTACTTGGAGACACCTTCTTGTTGGCTGGTAAACATTCAGCCCTACAATTAATTTTTAACCGAGTTATTAGTATAAGTATGTCATCACATCCATGTTCTTAAAGGATTCATGCCAGCCAGTTTGCCAGCGTCTTGTTTAACCATGGCTCCTCGTCTCGATGTGCTTGAGCCCATGAATCGCAAACCTCTATCTGAAATGAATTACAATAATAGCCCTAAGATTGAAGATGTTCTGAAGAAGGGAAGTCCACACGCCAATAAGATTGGTCTGGCTAACTCGAAGCAACCAGACCACGACATTGACTCCATGCTTAAAAGTTTGGAAGATCAATTGTATACAGTTATAAAGTTGAAGCCCAGAGAAGAAATGGCCAGTACCGGTATGCTTATATTTTTAACTTAAAATTTACCATGTAAAATTCACCCTAAATTTTGTACCTTTTCTTTAGTATCCCAGAGACCGATCCAACTTTTGCGACATACCGCAGACACGAATTACATTTTGTTCACTTGTGTTATCTTTCCATCAGTCCTATTTCATACATTATATCTACACTCATTACATGATATATACTTCTAAATAACCGTCATCGAAAAGTTGTTTCATTTTCAATATTTCTTAATTTTCTAGACGAAATGACTGACCCGAACGCACAGCCATTCGTCTGGGTGAGTAAATGGGTGGACTACTCGGACAAGTACGGCTTTGGCTACCAATTATCAGACGACGGTGTTGGAGTTATGTACAACGACGGCACGCGCCTCATTATGCTCGCGAACAACTACAATATCCACTACATCGACCGCTCGGGCGAGGAAGCCTACTACACTACTAAGGATTTCCCGCGCAGTCTCGACAAAAAGATGAAACTACTCAACTTCTTCCTGCGCTACATGAATGATCATCTTATGAAAGCCGGTGGTGCTGTAGCCGTTCAGCAAAGCGACTCGCTTGCTAGACCTCCGTACATGCATCAGTGGTTTAGAACGCAGACTGCCGTTGTAATGCTTTTGACGAACGGATCGTTGCAAGTAAGTGGGATTACGTTCAATTTTGTGAATCTTATCTTTATGATAAGCAGAGTTGTGGAGTACCCTCGATGATTTTATGCTTGTTCTAAAAGTTACTCAAATTCTTGAGCTTAACATGTTGACTTTTTCTGCGTGCTTCCGATTATTCTTTGAATTGATACAAGGAATTAATCCTTCATTGCTTGATTATCGAATTTTAAATATTTCTATGAATTGAAAAATTTCTTAACTTTAAAACTTTCTTAATTTCGTTTGTTGATGAAATTATTTTTCGCAATCCTCTGAATTCCCGGCATTGATTTAATGCGTCATTAAAGTGCGTCAAATTCAAACTTGTTCGCTTGACATGATCACGATATAAAAAATTCCAATCTCGCAGAAAAAATTAAACAATATTTCAAATGCCATTCTCAAACATTTTTTTTATTCTTATGCTTGAATCATTTTTAAAAAGCGATTTTTGAAATTTTTACAATAACAACAGTATTCTAAGTTTTGTTTCCATTCCTCATTGCAGATTAACTTCCAAGATCACACAAAGATCATTCTGTGCCCACTTATGGCTGCAGTTACTTACATAGACCAGGAAAAGAATTTTAGAACCTATCGATTCAAAACAATTCAAGAGTACGGCTGCTCCCCTGGACTTGCCAAGTGCCTCAGTTACGCTCACAGCAAGGTCAGCCTGCTCAATTCGAAATCGATTTCTCGGATGGTAGCCCCTCCGCTAGAAAAATAGGTGGTACAAGTTACGATGTTCTACAAAAAAATATTTATGTTTATAAAAGGCAACTTTATAATATATTAAGAATTTTTAGAAAACATTTTAAACTTTTTTAATAATGAACATTTAGACAGGATGGAAACAATAAGTTTATCGTTGCGGTTCAATAACACGAGCTTATTTTTTTCAATTTTCAAAGCCAACTATTTTTATTGTCCTTGAATAGGCATATTTCATCGAAGCATTTCTTTATACATGACGATTTAGACTAAACTTGTGATGATAAAAAGTTTCATATTCTTTATAAGAACGTTTGATCCTTCGATTTTTTACACTTTAACATTCTCTCAGCTGGAAATTCATAACTTGATGCCAAGTATAAAGTCATTCAAATATGCTTTTGTAGATAGTACAACTGTTTTATTCGACAAATTATTAGCCATATTTTTATTTTGTGGAGTCCTGTCAACATCTAGATATACGTAGTGTTGGCCGTTTTGTCGTGAAAAAAAAACGGCATGGTATTTTTAATGAGAAATAAACTTTACTAAGTTTTGACTAAGGTAGTCGAAGCAAGTTAGTTGATTGAAATTAAATAGGAGTAATGAGAATGTGAGAGTTAATTGTTAGTATGATTGTTTGATTTTGTATATACATTCCGCGGTAACGAAACTTTTTTCTTCCTATCTTAAATTAACGAACTTACGGGCCACAAGAGAAATCCTAAATCTGGTTCTTACTGCGTATACTTACCTTTCGTTTTATTCGCGATTTTTTATACTCTGAGAAAATGCTGTTTGGACTTGTTTGCATTCTGGTAAAAGTATATGTTAAATTAATTAAAGTTTAAATGATCACCGTGCGTCAAATTATCCATAGTGTCGTAAGTTTTACCCACTGATTATTTATATTAGAAGTATTTAGCAATTTTTTTTTTTCTTACAATTATAAGAGATTTGTGTGAAATAAGTCTGTAAAATAAAGCTTATCTACTTTTATACAATTGTCTTTCCCAATCATTTTTTCTTTTATCTTACTTGTTCCTACCATATTGTAGCACGAAAAAAAAGTTAGTATAAACCATATCCAGTTTTTTGAGCAACAAGAAAATATTTCCTTATCAATTATACGTATGGACGACCTTATCTTTGTTTTCTCAACTCTATATCCGATAGAGTAGCACCCAAGCAAAAAAAAAAACGCACGCGATCCAGCAACACTTTTTCAGCAGAGGAAGTTGTCGATTTTTCATCCGTCACTTGCCCCGGCGGTTTTCATCCTTATTCGCATTCTCATCGTTACGTAAGGGCGACCCTGGCGCATCATCACTATTGTGCACATGTGTAAGAAGACGAATAAAAAAAAAAGAAAAAGGTCGCTAATACGACATACAAACTGCATCAGAAGTGTTTCTGTTGTGAACAAGAGAGGGAGAGAGAGAACGCGCGAGCCGCGCTTCTCTTTGACTCTAAATATTTGAATCTGTAGACTAGTTTATCGCCTGCTTCTTCGCGATGCGTCCGATGCTCGCGTAAGTATTATAGATACGAAGTACTTGAGTATACCCGCATTCGCGACGTGAGAGGCGCGTGAATCGAAAGAGTCCGCTTCGATTGATTATTGTAGTGCGTCGCCACACGTGTGAGAATATAGTGCAGTGATCGCGGTCCTCCATCACCGACCGATACACCGATTTTTCCTCCGTTTTAACTTGTTTCGCTTGGCAAGTAAAATTTGTGGTCCATTAAAAAAAAGTGCGTGATGAATTTTTCCGAAAACTCAGTGTCGATTTAGCGGCGGAAAGTTTTTCGCGCAATTCTGTTTTTTTTTTTTTTTTTTTTTTTTTTTTTTTTTTTTTTTTTTTTTTTTTTTTTTGTTTGTTTTTTTTTCTGATTTGGCTGCAGCGGACTCTCGAGCCGTGGTAGAAATCTTTTTATTCATCATCCGAACGGGGCCTGGTAATCATTTTTTTAATGTGGCGAGTCCGACCGGTGACGGCGTCCGCTTGAAATAGAACTCTGTAATGTTTTATAATTATAAATAAATTTAGTGACAACTGATTGCCTATCGATACTGCGCAGCGTCAAAGTCACTCGAAACTTTCGTTCGCGATCGCTGCCAGGTGGTAGTATAAATAAATAAATAAATAGGTACGTAACAACCAAGCAACTTACAATCAAGCTAGTATACTTAGGCTCATTAGACGCCAATACGATCCTCGAGAAGGATAAGTATAGCTGGTGTATAAAACGCAGACTTGGGCATGATTAGTTTTTCAAATACCTTGCGATACAGTTTTTTTCTGTTGATGTAATTCACTGTATAATACGTGCTAGAAATCATTTTTTTCATTCAACAACAAATTCTCACAGCAAAAATATTGTATTATACTTTGAAAGAGAAAAAATTAAGTAAAACACACTTTATTCATTAAAAATATATTGCACAATTTGTTGCTTGGAAAAATTTTGTTAAATATATTGTTTTACAAGTGTAGTTATGAAAAAAAAAAAAAAAATTGTCAGCCAAACAATGCTTAACATTATTAAGTATCTGATGATCCATGAAACAACTATGCCCAAGTTTGTAATGCACACCGACCATTTCTCTCGGTCCCGTGATGCGATCGCACGGATTTTTCCTGATAAAACAGCCGCGATGCGATGACAAGCGCTCACGACGATCGATTCCTTCGCTCGATCGTCGTTCGATAGCTCAAGTTTTTTTACCAAAGTACATGTCTTTTCCATATTAATCCACAGAGCGGCCTGTAAAGATCTGTTGATAAAAAATTATTGCAATACGAGAGAGGGATACTTTATGATGCGTCTATTTTAAAAACTCACAAAAGATGGTTATCTTTTTGGCTTTCTATTTAATTTCAATTATGCAAAGCTTATTTTACTCTTTGGACAATTTCAGAGAGAGTTATCGTGCGTGATTTTAAAAAATAATCATTATTTTGTAACTTACTTACGATCGTTCATACGTATGTACACACTTTTTTCACATTTTCGTGTAAACAATTGTCCGTGACTGTAGAGACGTTGATCACTTCTAAACATTACCTGCAACAATTCTATCTACAATTGTTCAAGGAGTTTATTGGGCTCACGCAATACGGCAAAATTACTAAAATAATTATTTTCCACATCACAAAGTACTCCCTTTTCGTATTGCAATATCTCTTAATCATCAGATCTCACGGGACCGGTCAATTGAACATTACAAAAAAGACATGTATCCCGTGTCAAAAGTCAATGTACCTACTTTTTCACATATTCTTCAAATTCAAGTAATTTTGTTCCTCTACTCGACCCCCGCATTGGTTCGATGGTTATACATGTCGTTATGGGCACAGCTGTGCAATCAGACACTCACCGCGTGGAATTGTATATCACACGTGCGAAGCAGATTTGAAACAAAAGGCGCGCCTGTAGCATACACCTTTCGCAAAATATTGATTTTCACCTGTCGCGCTTTGTCGAGACCGTTCAGCGCTCCACCGTTGCACGACTTTCCATCGATTAATTGCAAGGGCGACGGTGAAACTTTTTCTTTTTTCTTTTCTTTTTTTTTCCCTCGCGCCACAACCGCGCGTACGCTGCCTCGTCAAAGTCCCAAGTCAAATATATACACAACGGCGCCGGAGCCTGTGCGAAATAGATAGCGCGGGGCACGTACGAGCGATCGAGTAGCGAATGCAAATAAGTACATTTCCGCGCTGCGCATCGATAAGAGCTGGTGTTTCCTTTTTTTTCTCCCTCACTCTCCGCGCGGAGTAATATAGTGTGTTTATGATAAAGATCGAGATTTTCGCACAAATTCATTGTAACCGGCAAAGTCGATCGGAGCTGCTTTGGCGCGCGGCGCACGTCCCGTAGGCTGCCTATTGCATACGTCTCCGCGAAGCGCGAGATAAGGCACGGTTTTATTCAAATTCACTTTCCAATGTTGCTGGTTTAATAATTATAAGAGAGAGAGAGAGAGAGACGCGTGTCGGACTGGATTTTCACTGAAATCATTTTCACAGTGGTATACAGAGCGTCAGTGCGACATTAGCGCGGGATGTGAATGAGTCTCTCGTTTTCATCTGCGCCGAGTGCAATTTCAGGTGAGAAAAACACTATGTGTCCTTGTTTCCTGCAAAAACTGGGCGACGTAACACTAACTGCTCTGCTGCCCGGGAAAACAGACGTTCGCTGATATACAACGTGCGATTAATAAATAAACAAAGAGACGAAAAACACGAGCTCGACTCGTTTGATGCGGACTGCTGGGAAAACCATCGAGTCATGGATTCCAGCAGAGTTAACAGTAGGCCGAACCCACGAGCAAAGGCCCATGCCGTCTCGGTCCTGCTTTGGTGGTGAGTACATACAGATGGAAAAAGTTTTACCTTTTTTTATGTAATATATGAAGCCACGCTATTTTTGATAAGGTGATCATTTTGACATCGATAGCGCGATGGGAAAAATATGAGCTGAAAATCGAAGCTCAAAAGTTTCAGCAAAAATTAGAAGATTCATTACACTCGGAAACGTTGTTCACAGTTGATTTTAGGACTCAATAAATTTGTGCAGAGCTCCAATTTCAATTAAAACTTACAAGTGCGGATCTTTTTTTTTTCACAGCCATTATTGTTTTAGCATAAATTTATAAATTATTATTTAAAAAACCATTGAGTGCATGGAATAAGTTTGTTTTTGTTCATTAGATAAGATTTGATCATGGTCGATACAAGCGCTATGTATATTTTTACAAATTTAGAAAATGATCGGATATAACTATTTTGAACAAAAAAAATAAATGCAGAAAAGGTGTAGGACGTGAAACATCCTGTCACATATTCAACACGCTTGGAAGAAAAATGTTTTGCACTTTAAAGCTCCTTTGTGTTAGACGTAAAAACTGCGAGACAACTGCAACGCACTTTTTAAAAAATGTACACTTTAATTTATAGTGATTTTGTGTAACCTTGTACAGCGATTACTTAAGTATTCGCTTTTTTACCGAACAGTGATAAAAAAAATAACAAGACTCCACCAGTTTTGATAACCTTTCTTTTTCATAATTGGAGCCTCGGATATTCACAACACGTGGTTTTTGATAACGTCATTGAAATTCCAAATATTCCTGTCTTAGCGACGTCATTAAAAATTTTTTTTGATACGCAAGACTTCATTTGAACAATTTGAAATATTTTCAGCAAAAAATCAATACGCTTCTTTATTTTTGAGTTGATAGCCAAAAAATTTCAATCGATATATGAATTGATGTAAGATTTTCAAATTTTGATCTAATGAATTTGTTGAATTTAATATTTTATTGATTCATTGAAACGTTTATGTTTATTAAAACTTGTAAATTAAAGATGCGGCATGTCATACATTTATGATTTTATAGGTGGACGGTTCGTATATTTAAAAAAGGCTACACCAAAGTTTTAGCGATCGACGACTTATACGACCCATTGAAAAAAGACAGATCGACTCTGTTGGGTGATCGATTGGAAAAGTAATTATACTTTTGTTATTGAATAATCGAACTGATGAATTGTTTTCCAAATCAATCATATGAATTTTATATATTTGTAGACAATGGAATATACAGCTGAAGAACGCAGAGAAATTAAAGACAAAGCCGAACTTGTTAAAAACAATGTTTCTTACATTTCACATGGAAATTCTGTACATGGGGATTCTGCACATAATTATTGAATTTGTGTTCAGGTAAATATAATACCAACCTTTTTTTTTGTCATTTATAATATTACAATGGCGATACATATACAAAAAGACGATAATGTATAAAGATAGTTGTTGCTTCCTTGTTTTTATTTATCAACAAAAATCATAATCGCTGATACATTGATAAGAATTTAATGTTTGCTAATTACATAACGTAAGTTTTTCAAAAAAAGTTTAATTTAATACTTATTAATAATGTAGTCATTAATAAGTGGTACGAAAAATAAAATAAAAAATTGTGCATGACCATAAGTATTAAAAATTAAAATACGAGTGTCTCAAATAATTGGTAGTGATTCGGTACTGATAAAACATTTGTACACGTTCTGTATTAATTAATTTCTAGAGAGAACTCGATGTCTTAAGAAATATTTCTCCAAATTTCATCATAAATCGATATGGATTCATATTTACTAATTTCATTGTTTTTAACACTAAATCTGTCGTTTCACTGTGTATAGAAATGAGTACGCTACTCTGAATTTTCGAACTTTATCTGGGAAAAATGTTTGACTACATTGTAACGATGTTTGATGATAATAATGTGTTATTGAGCAGTATTTTCCTGTGCAACTAGGTTCTAAATTCGCATGAACTTCACACAAAGTTACAATTCATATAAATTTCATGCACTGGTAACGTGTCCAATGAAATATTAGCACCTGGAAAGAAGAAAGAAGTAATTTTGCTCTGCAATATAAAAGGAGACAATTCATCTATGTGTTACGAAAAAGAGATAAACTTGATTTAGCAAAAAAGGTCAACTCGGATCTTTGGGAAAGTCAGACCATTTGCCTCAAAAAAAAAAAAAAAAAAAACGCTGCCAATAAATGAACAAAAAGTTTCCTTGATGAACATTTTTCTACTTTACTGGAAAAAAAAAAAAAAAATAATAACGGATTAGGATGATGTAAAATAAAAAAAAACGTAGAAAAATAATTCAAAATGGAGATTTAAGTTTTTTTTACTACCTCGGGTGTTTTTAAGTGCTTGCTGTGCCCTTGGTAGGAAAAAAAGCATTCGTTACCTTGCGCATCCAGCCAGAGAGATGACCATTGTTGACGAAAACTACTATTAATTCTTTGTGAGATCAAACTATTGAAATGATTAAATTTTTGTTTTATAGATAAAGTATTTGGTTCTATTTTATTAAAATAAAGTGAGAAACATACATATATTGCCAAGATCTAGATCGAACATTACATAATTTTTATTATGTGTGCCTAGATGAATCATAAGAGATATTACAATACTTTTTGAACATTTTTTTTTATTCATATTATTGTTCCTTGTTCAGTTATCTGTTTTATCTTAAATTACATTATCAACTTTCATTAATCCCGTCAATACAAAAGTTTGTCAGTTCTTCAGTTGATTCAGTAGAAGTAGTACTTTTTTAATAAAAAAGAAACAAAATCACTAACGGAGATAATTCATAATATTAAATAAAGTCATTCTAATGTTTTATGAGATATAAATATTTAAAAATAAAATTAAAATTTTTTCACCCTAAAAATAGTAAAAAAAACCGCTTCTGGGACATAAAAATCGTTACAACAGTCTTAATAAGGTATGAAACTTGAATTTTTTTTCTGATTTTCTATAATAATGTAAAAAAAAACAATTTAAGCTCTGAATGATTAAAATTTGTTTACGGGTTCTACAGATATAACTAAATAAAAAAAAAAAAATGTAGTATTTCTTCAATAAAAAGAAACGTAATAACGTAGGAAGATAATTCAAAAATGAAAATAAAGTTGTACCAATTTTCTATAAGATATAACTACTTAAAAAATTAAGTTAAAATTTTTTCACCTCAAAATAGTAAAAAAACTGCTTTTTGAACGTGAAAAATCGTTATAGGGGACGGGAAAAACCGTTATCCAATAACAACCTTAATAAAGTATGAAACTTGAATTTCTTTTCCGATATGCTATAAAGATATAAAAACAAAAATTTTTTTAAGCCCTAGATCATTGAATTCGGTCCGAGGGTTTCTGAGATATTACTGATTACACACACACACACACACACACACACACACACACACACACACACACACACACACACACACACACACACACACACAGATATTTAAAAAAAAAGTTGTATTTCCATTTTGAACACTGTAAAAAACATTTCTGACATATTTTTTAAGAAAACTTAATTTTATTACGATATAATTATACATACTATATCTCGGATGAGTAAGTTTATGAAAAGCAATGGATCTTTTAAAGCGTAACGTTCAAGGACGGTAAAATGGTGCGAGGTTCATTAAGATAAACTCATCAGCCCCCACAAAAAAAAAATTGTCACGCGTCTTCAGCTTTGCGCGAGCACCGACGCGATTCAACCACATTTTTCTCGGCGTTGTAAAGGCTACATCGAATTGTAAATTGTTACGCTTCAAAAGATATGTTACTCTTCAATTAACTTACTTTAGATGATAGTGATACTCTTTTTTATAGCCGATGACTCATTTTTACCTATTTAATCGAGTTGACCTATTTTATACTCAGCGCTGACTCGGCTCTTTTCACACCGTGGAGCCAAAATTGACCACTCTGATATCGTGTAACCAAATTGATTAATTTTACATGACAAATTCGAGTTGTCTCTCTTCTCTTTCCATGATTTTTTTTTTATTCATTTTTATTTTACTATTGTTTTTGATTGAATTAATTTATTAAGAATACATGACTGGTTTTCTTCCATCAGCGCAAAAACAGAAAGTGTGCTTTACAAATAATCCCAACCTTTCGCAGCTTTAACTTTCTTCGAAATAAAAAGCTCTATGCATGTATTCATTTAAAATTGATTGCAGATTAGGGTCACCACTACTGTTGGGACTACTACTGCAATACTTCAAGCTTGAAACGACAACAACCTACGAGCAAGCTCTCGTTTACGCTGGTGCATTGGCAGTCAACAACCTCCTATCGATAATATCGTCGAACCATCTTCTTTTTCAGGCCTACTACCTTGGCGGTAGAGTTCGCGTGTCTGTGTGCTCGTTGGTCTATCGAAAAGTAAGTCCAAACATCTTTTTTCTTTTGCCACACATTTTTTCTTAGCTGTAATTGACAAAAAATAATAATAAACATAATCTTAAACAAGGGTAACGTAAAAAAAAGTTAAGGCGTAAGGTAGTTTATTATATTCTAGCATCGATCTGTATAAGTACTGAGATATTTGGGGAGAAAGAAGTCAAATCAATTACCTTTAACCGAACTTAGTTCTGCTTTTAAATTAATGCGTATACATGCAAGAATAAATAAGTGTCCGATTGATTGATTCAGATAAAAATGTTTTCAGGCGCTGAAACTTAGCAAAACTGCACTTGGAGAGACAGCAGCAGGAAAAATCGTCAATCTTCTAGCTAACGATGTGAACCGATTTGACTTGGTCATGATTTTTCTACACCACATGTGGACCGGGCCACTAACAACCCTTATTGTGGCTTATTTATTGTATAGAGAAGCGCACGTTGCTGCCTTGATCGGTATCTCCGTACTGATGACAATCGTTCCCATTCAAGGTAATAATGTACAAATTAAAAAAAAAAAAAAAAAGAAAATGATACTAACCATTTTTTTAAACTGATTTCCCAATACCACGAATATAATAAAACATTTTTCCACAATCAGTATACTTTGGCAAGCTGTCATCCAAATACCGGCTGCAGACGGCTATTAGAACAGACGAGCGCGTCCGCCTGATGGACGAAATAATATCGGGTGTGCAGGTGATAAAAATGTACGCCTGGGAGAAACCTTTTTGTGCTCTCGTAGAACTAGCTCGCAGACTCGAATTAAAAGTCGTGCGCAAAACGTCGTTTCTCCGAGGCATTTTCATGACTTTCTTTCTTTTTACTACACGTGCGGCCTTGTACTGTACCCTCGTTTCAATGTTACACTACGGTGAGCCGTTGACTGCCGACAAGATTTTCGTGTTCGCCTCGTTTTATACAGTACTAGCCAATTCCATGACGGCCATGTTTGCCAGAGGCTTTGCCGAAATAGCTGAGTGTAGGGTGTCCGTCGGCAGGATACAATCATTTATGCTGCTCGAAGAATTTAGTACTGGAAATGTAACGAAACTTGCTGACTCTATGAATCCAGAAAAATGGCATAATCTGGTTATCGAAGAAATGGAAAACAGAATGGTCATCGAGAACACTGCCGATGGAAAGTATGGAAGCGTACCAGAGATTGAGTAAGTATTCTGCAAACGCTAAGACTTTTGTTATAGGGTACAAAGGGAGATTTGTTGCGGAGTTTTAAAGTTTAATATTTGCAAGTACAGCAACACAATCGATGATACACAAAAAACTTGGTGTGTGTCAATGGAAAATGTTACTGCCAAATGGTACCCCGAATTGTCCGACAATACTTTGGAAAATCTAAACCTTCATTTGGAGAAAGGTAAATTATATGCAGTGATTGGTATGGTGGGCTCGGGAAAGAGCTCGCTACTTTCCGCCGTCCTGGGTGAACTCAACATCGTCAAGGGGGACATAAAGATCCAAGGCAGTCAGTTGAGCTACGTCAGTCAGGACGCCTGGGTCTTTGGCTCCAGTGTGCGTCAAAATATTCTCTTTGGACAGGAATTTGATAGACAAAGATACCAACGAGTAGTGAAGGCTTGCTCGTTATACAAAGATTTTTCTCAGTTTCCTGAAGGTGATCACACCATTGTGGGCGAGAGAGGAAGTTCGTTATCTGGTGGACA
>JAPYYV010016305.1:0-12473 GCA_030522625.1 Copidosoma aretas
TGTGGGTGTGTGTCTCTTAGCACGTACACACGCCCCCCCCCCCCCCTCCAAGTGCGCGTGTGTGAATAAGAAAAATTTCATCGGAGCACGTGTAGCATCACTTTGCTGGGGTGAAAAAGAGATCGACTCTTGTGTGTCGTTGTTGTTTTTTTGTGTTGAGTTTTTTTCTGTTTTCGATAAAAACCACTCCCGCGCGTGATTGTGCAGTTGAAAGCCCCAAAGCGGGACGAACGTTGCGAACAGTGATAAAAAAAGTAAATAAGTATAAAATAGAGCAGCGGCAAAGATGGGCCGGTGGGGCGAGACGATGGGCGTGACGACGTACTCAATGGTGTACACCCTGTACGGGTTCGCGATATTCTTCATGGTATTCTGGTCGGCCATGTGGCTCGTGCACATCCTGGCTCTGATAGCCGGCCGCTGGAAGCTCCACCGCAAGGTAAACCAGGTACCGAGCTACGAGACCCCCCTGCCCGGGGTCTCGATAATCAAGCCCCTGATGGGGGTCGATCCGAACCTGTTCAGCAACCTCGAGACCTTCTTCCAGCTCGACTATCCCCTGTACGAGCTTCTCTTCTGCATCGAGGACGAGCAGGACCCCGTCCTCGTGCTCGTCCACAAACTGATAGAGAAGTATCCGCTCGTCGAGACGAAGCTCTTCGTCGGCGGCCGCGGTGTCGGGGTCAATCCCAAGATCAACAACATGCAGCCGGCGTACGAGGCGAGCCGGCACGAGCTGATATTGATAAGCGACAGCGGTATCCGCATGCAGGAGGACACCCTCCTCGACATGGTCAACTACATGACGGACAAGGTCGGCCTGGTCCACCAGATGCCCTTCACCTGCGACCGCGAGGGTTTCGCCGCCGCCTACGAAAAGATATTCTTCGGGACCGTTCAGTCGCGGATGTACCTCGCCGCCGATCTACTGCGCATAAACTGTCACACGGGCATGTCGGCCCTCATAAAAAAGGCCCTGCTCGAGGAGGTGGGCGGACTAAAGACTTTCGGGGTGTACTTGGCGGAGGATTTTTTCTACGCCAAGTCGCTGACGGACCGGGGCTGGAAGATAACCGTGTGCTCGCAGCCGGCGATGCAGAACAGCGGCCACTGCGAGGTCTACAGTTTTCAGGCGCGACTGCGCCGTTGGGCGAAACTGCGGGTGGCCATGCTGCCGACGACGATAGTCCTGGAGCCGCTGAGCGAGTGCCTGATACTGGGTGCGTGCGCCAGCTGGGCGGCGGCCGTCCTGTTCGACTGGGACTCCCTGGTCTTCTACGTCTGTCACGTTATGCTCTGGTTCATGTTCGACTGGTCGCTCCTCAGCGTCGTGCAAAACGGGCCCCTGCCGTTCAACCTGCTCGAATTCGTCATCGGTTGGCTGCTGTGCGAGGCCACGAGGCCGTACCTGTTCGCCCAGGCGATCATAGACCCGCTGATACAGTGGCGCTCGCGCGTCTACCGGCTCAAGTGGGGCGGCGTGGCCGAGGAGGTCAAGAAGATCAAGGCTTGAGCCCGGCTCTCTCTCGGCCCTCTGCTCCGCCTCGGCGCTGGGACGTTGACTCGTTGCGATGCTGGTGGTTGTTGTTCTGGTTGTTGTTGTTACTGTGAGTTTCGGACAAGTGCTGCAGCAGCAAGCGAACCTGCGTGATAAGTGACGCCCCGCTCTACATATGTGTGTGTGTGTGTGTGACGTAGCCGTTTCTCTATACGGTGGTAATAATTGTTGTGGGTAAACAAAAAAAATGAAGAAAAAAAATAAACTGGAGTGCCCAGCCAAAGTGCAGTATAGTGTGCGTACAACGTGTGTGCGGCAATCAAGAGTGGAGAGAGCAGACGATCGATCTCATTATACCATGCGTGTGACGATCGGTATAGTACGTCCGTGTTCGTGGAATATTATTATAATCACGCAGTTCGAGTCGAAGGACTTTCCGAAGGAGGAGGACAGCCGCACGTATATGCATGCACGTATATATATAATATAATAATTGCGACGGCGTTCCTGCCAGCGCCGTCGGACAAGCATATCCTCTCTCGTACCGTGTGCGCTCGACATTTTTTTTTTCTCGCACGTACGATGTACAATGTAATATTATAATAACGATAATGATGATTATTGCTCGCTTGACGGTATAGTACGAAAATAACAAAAGTCAACTTGCGCGCGACTCGCGTGCGGTGCGCCGAAGAGGAGCTATGCGTAGGACAATTACGAACGATTGTGAAACGAAACAAACCCGTGACGCTCGATTGTACGTCGAGATAGTATATATATATATATATATTATGTATGTGATGCGTAAGTGTGTGTGTGTGCCGCGGAACGGCGCGCGGAAGGTAACGTCAAGCGTTTCGGACGCCTGTTTTTTTTTGCACAGGTATACACGTTGTCCCGATTCACGATTTTCCTCTGATGGATTTTTCGCGAAAGATTCGTAAAATGATGGACAATTTTATGATACACAAATTTTTTAATAAAAATGATGATTAATAATGTGGGCGTGCAGGTACTATGTGATACTCAGTCATTTCTCAGGATTCCCGAGACAGATTTTTATCAAACAGGGCTTATTATTTCTGTTTTCAGATACGTATCACTGCTAAAAAGACTTTCGAGTTTATTAATATGTTTAGTTTTATTTCAATCTTATCGATATTTTTTTTTAATGGATTTTTTAGATTGTGAAATTCGTTTAAAAATATTTAATGTTGGAAAATATAAAAGATCATGAAATTTCCCACCAGAATATGTTTCTTAATACAAGCAAAAGAATATTGATGAGTGATAATACATAAAATCATTTGTATCCCAGAATTTTCTCGACACATTTTGACTAGATTGGAAAATGTATTTTCCTACCTCGGGGGTTTTTGAACGGTAGAAAAAATAGAATTCGCCACTAATGATCGCCCTGGAGAGATGTACATTATTGACGAAAACTATTATTAAAATATATGTAACGGTCAAGAAAATACGCATAGCAAAAAAGATAGATGAGGAAGCTCCGTGCAAATGAATTGGCAGCGATTTTGTATTCGCGTGCGATTTCTTTGATTCAAAAAAAGTAATGGAATCGAGATTTGGGAGAGCAACGGAGAAGGACGGAAAATCAGTTCGGGATTTGTGTTCGTGATAATTCCTTTGACTTACCGACCAAGCGCGAGTTACTCGTCCACAAAAGTTTACATCTATATTTTATCAATTATAACAGAAGACAAAAATTCACACACTCGCAGCAGATTTTCCGTCATGACTAATAAAAACAACGTGTTGACGCTGACACGAGGTGACGTTACTTTCCGCTCGCTTGGTATGTTGTACGCGAGCATAGGAACGAAAAAATGGAAATAACGATGTGTAGCATGTATCGAAGAAAAATAAAAGAAGCATTCCTCTATGGTGTTGTGCTATCTCGAGATAGATATTCCTTATAACGTGACGAAATTATTTTACGTTTTATTTTCTAAATCGAGAGCAAAGTCGAAATGCCTTAAGAGCTCGGTTTTTTTTCGCATACTGCATTCGCATGACGTTTCTGCTTTAACGAAATTCATACTATTACACCGGGGAGCATGCGTTTTTGGAAACTTCTTGGAGTAGTGTCAAAATTATTGATTCCTCCAATAATAGTAAACGAAAAAAAAAAAATCTTTTTAATTGATTTAATGTGTAAAAATGTGTGATGTAAATGTGTAAAATAACAAAAAAAAGTAGAAACTAGTTCATTACATTTAACTCCTTGCTTAGTCTTCCTCTTTAGCCCAATATGTCAAATTGGAGTTAAATGTACGTCTCAACTTTGATTGAGTATTATAGATAGGCGGGATAAATAATGGAAGTAATTAAAAAAAATTTAAAGTCGTTAAAGATTTTTGTAACGTGAGTGTATTATATTCAACTGCTTCGTTTTATCAACAATTCAAGTTAAACGATACGCATATAACGAATTCTCGAACGAATCCTATAACGAATCCTCGTATTGAGCACGGTGAAAATTTGTTTTGGAAAAAAAAAACTCAGGTTCTTTCTAAACACTATTATAACTATTTCGTGGAAATGTTACTGAATTATTTATTAAATAAAAACTTGTACATAATTAAAGATCCAACTTATCATAAACTATCAGACTAGAGAAAAGTAAAGAAAATCATTAGCTGCCAAAAAAAAGGTAGAATAAAGCATAAACCATCATGGTGTATTATCAACTTGAAAGATGAACGTCGATAAAGCAGGAACGTACACTCGTAGGAAAAATTATGAAAATATGTCGTAGTAAAAACGCACGCAGAGGCATTAAAAAAAAGCACCGACTCATCGCCTGAGACAGAGTCAGAATTGGCATTATACTTCTGTCGCAACTACCATACGTATAAATACAACTGACTGGTCGAAGCATTAAGTATATCACTTTCGATTGCCGAGATCTTTCTTTGGAGTTCTTTAATACGTGTACAAAGAAAGCGAATTAGCTCTGTTTGTCCAAGCATTGTCGGACGTAGCAAAAAAAAAAAAAAAGGAATAACGTACAATAACGCGATGTAAAGACGAGACGGACACGCGCACAAGGACTATACATAACACAGTACGTATTTAAAACTCAAGGCGCGGGAAT
The DNA here is from genome assembly GCA_030522625.1 of Copidosoma aretas. Lineage (NCBI taxonomy): Eukaryota > Metazoa > Arthropoda > Insecta > Hymenoptera > Encyrtidae > Copidosoma > Copidosoma aretas. Next base: position 4,617 of record JAPYYV010016305.1, read on the forward strand.
GGATTTTTTCCGTGAAAAACTACCACAACGACAACAACAACAACGGAATCCCGCTGCTCGTCTTCAAGACAATAGTAAACGTATCAATTTTTCTTTTCTTTTTACAAACCATCAGTTTTCTTTTTACTTGTTATCTGTGGCAAGCATAGCAGTTACAAAATATTCTCCCAGCGAAGCTCTTCCTTACAATGACATATAATACCATGCGGGCAGAAACATTGAATTTTTCATGCCATAATGCAAACGATTGCATCAAGAGGGTCATCGTTGCAATCGATATATACACCTTTAATCCGAGCAATTGCCCGATTTGAGGCACTGTCCTATTCATCCGTGCAGTGGCGGTGGAAAATACAGGTTCGAAAAGGCGAGTGTTGGGTGAAAAGGATTCCAATTTGGAAATTGACTGTCAATTACTACATGCAGTATGCAGTGAAATCCTCTTCACCGAACACTGCGAAAAGGTGAGTCGCCACTGTAAATTTAGTTTCCGCCAGCGACAGAGTCTTGACTCTGTTCAATTTTGTTGTCGTTGTTGTTGTTGTTGTGGTGTGCAAACGAACAATACGATACAGCTGTTAAAAATATCCGCCGTATTGGAGAAAATTCTGCTTAAATTTTACAATAAAATAAAAAAATCATGCTTGCTTTAAAATGAATACTCTGTCGAAAGTTGGTGAGGCTTGCGTAAAGCGAGACTGATGGCGTGCTTCGATCACGCGGCCGGACGAACTAGGAGAACGCGCACCGCGTAAAAAAAATGGGGAAACGCGTGCGTGGAGTACATGACGAGATCGCGGGGACGATAGCTGCTGATTCTCGGCTCTTCCACCTGAATTATTTGAAATTTTTTTTTCTTTTTTTTTTTTTTCTAATTTAAAATAAAACGTGATTTTTGGAGAAAAATAAAAATGGAGTTTCGATCGAGCAGCTGAAGAAAAAAGAGAGGATAGTCGAATGGGCGAGCGCCTCGCAACGAGGTTGAGAGGTAATAAACTTTTTTCTTCGCAATCTCGTCTCTTCAGCGTGTCGTCGTACTTTTTAGAAGTCGCGCGTGGTGTGTTTTCGACTGTATAGGCGCTGCCCAAAAACTAGTTAATTACTTGCGACGGTCTAAATAAATCCTGCGTTGAATTTTAATGTTTTTTCCTTTCAAAAATATCTTGGATGAATAATACGGAGGTCAAGAGATCGTCGTCGGCCTATGGCATGGCATCAGACTAAGCTCTATCCATCGAGAAGTGTAATGTTTAATGCGTGACATTATCAAATAATATACTTACATATATACATATTACATACATGTATATCTCTCTGCATGACCTTGTGTATTTTTTGAATTGCGAGCGTTAGGTTTTTAAACAGAAATGAATTATTTTTTAAACGAAATAACGAAGATGCCAAACATTACTACGATGATACTTGTAAGATTTATCCTAGTACGTAGTTAATACCATAATTGATTATTGATCTGTAGATAGTAACGTACGAAATTTTCTCGCATAAAAATTAACTTCTTGATCATTTGTCGTAGACTGCCTTACAAGTTGGAATGATGTACATTTCGAACGAATGAAAAAAAAAAAAAATTATTAATAAAAAGCGCTTTTCTTTCCATTTTCATGATTTTATCGGGCATGGCTGCCCTTTTACACATATTCCTAAAAGACCACTCGAGTCAAAATATAAGATTAGTTTTAATAGTTCAGTCGAGCACTTTTGCAAGATTATTGGCATGGTATGGTAAATAATACTGATCAAAATATTTTATTGCAATTCGTTTTTTTATTGAAGGATTGTTAAAAAAGGTCATCAAATCAAAGAAAAATGATTTTTTATTTAAATTTATCGAGCGAGGATGTAAAAATAAATGAATTGTACATAACTTTCACATGACTTTTTTTTTAATGTTCCAAATTATGTTTGGTTTATCAAACTTGGTTAGTTGTTAAGTTGAATGCGTTTCAAATTTGCAAAAATAATGAATAAATACGACGAATACTATGTTTGTGAGAGAATGAGTTACCGTTAGGACGCGTTGGAAAACGTTGTATTTTTTTATACATATACGTGCGAATGATCAGTGTATATATACATAATATGATGAAATAAGACAAGACTACCTCTCCTCTGCGAACTTTTTTACGTTTCAAGTCTTGAATTAATTTATTATCTACGCTTTTTGATATAGTCATCGAGCTCCTTTTTAAATAAGACGAATTGTTTTTAATCTAAACTAAATAAGTATACTATAAATGAATAAGTAAGAACCATGAACGAGGGAGAAGTGGATGATTATGAATAAAAAAGAAGAAAAAATAACTACACAATTGTACTCAGCGAGACGAAGCTTTTTATATTTTCATTTTGAAAATTTTCTATAATTTGTTCGTAAGCTAAAAGTTTACATTAAAGTAACTTTTTACGCAAAAATAACCGATATGTTCTTTTTATTTCTTTGTTTGTCAACACTATCCTTATTTTATTTTTAGCTCAGATGCTATGTGAGGATCAAAGCCGTAATATTCGCTCATATCAGTTAAAACGAGCGAGTGCATTTGAAACGAAAGCGCAATCTATCAGTTTAAATATTGCGATAGGGGTGTTTTAACCAAGCTAGCCTGATATGATATGCTGCAGTGCTATATGATATACATACACACAATATACCCTCTTTTAGCTTCCCGTGATCGATACCGCTAGTAGTAGCAGCAGCAGCAGCTGGAAACTGATTTATTTGTACACATGCGCACACTCGACCGTAATTTATCTTTCTATTTACAATGTATAGATTGAAAACAAAAAGCTTATAATAATTGATTTTAATTTTCAGGAATAGAGGTACAGTATAATTTTTTTTCTTAGTCTTGATTAATTCCGTTGATCGAGGTTTTTGAATGCTTTCAATTCGTATAGTCGCTAATCCCAAATATCAACAACGAGCAAACAATAAAATTCTACGTCATGTAACAAATTATTAACATTTATTAACAAGCTAACGGTTAACCGTCTCAGCTATTTGGTCTACTGAAAATTTTTTCAACACAAAAATATATTATTAAAAAGAAAAAAGCCAAAAAATAAGATAATTAACCTAATTGATTTGAAGGAGAAAAAAAACAAAAGAATCGGTGGAAGTTTAATGTAAAATTCCTAGCATAAAACTTTTTCATTTCAAATTATCTTGTGTGAGAATTTTTGTCAGTAACTTTATTATTTTTGTCTCGTAAAAAAAATTTCTGTCATTGTATTGTCATTTTAATCAAAAATATTACGTATAATAAATGGTTTAATTAGTAGTATGACATGCCATATTCTATTATAGAAAGTTATTTTACTTTTTTATCGAGGTCTAATTTTATTGTTAATTTTCATTCAATTTTTTTCACAATTATTATCCTGGACAAAAATAAAAAATTTATAAATGTTCCTAGATAGTTGTTAAGCGGAGAAATGTTTTTTAATTCGAAAAAATAAATTTTCAAGTATTTGAAAATAACTTAGAGCAATGAAACAGTAAGAGGTAACTAAAATAATTTCCAGGAGCCATCAATATTAAAAAAGTTCGGGCATGTTACCATTAGTTAACAGCATATCAAGATATTAATATTATTAAACTTTCCCTTGTACAAAAGCAAATTAACAAAGAAAACTACACCACTGTCAAATGGTAAAAAGTTCGATCCTAACACCCGCATCGAAACAAAAGAAACTAACAAACTCAACCATATTGTACAAAAAAAAGGAAGCAGATGTACGCCGAACGTGTCCAGTGCACAGCAGCGTTGTAAAACATTTTTTAATGTCAATTGCAATTAAGTGCACGCGACGTGTTCACGTGTCATTCGGACGCAGCTAACAACTGTCTTTTGAATTCGAAACTTCTGGCACAAGCGTTGGATGCATTTTGTCAAAAGAGAAAGAGAGAGGTGACTTGATAACGTCGCGTCGTCGGGTTATTGAATAAAAGATATATAGCTTCAGATTGGCTGACCATCAATATTTTAGCGTGTCTGCGAGGATACAAATACTCCCATTTATTCATAATAATTACTCAAATCGATACTCACGCTATTGTTTTTTTTTTTTTTTTTTTTTTTTTTTTTTTTTTTTTTTTTTTTTTTTTTTTTTTTTTTTTTTTTTTTTTTTTAGCACACAAACTGCAGTCAAGCGAAAAAAGGTCGGACTAAACAGGAAAGTCATTTGTTCGTTTCAATACGCGTTTTTTTAAATTCGAGCGATTGTGTTATCGTTCGGCTTTGAGTCTACGAGTGCCTTGCAGGTAAATTTTTTTACTGCTGAGTGAATAAAAAATTATCAAGCTATACCGTAACCGACTAATCTGATCATTCTTTACTTATACGTACTTTAATAATATTAAGTGCATGCTTTATCCATACTTCAAAAATATTTCACGACCTACATGTTTACACTTGAATTGTTTTCAATCGGCATTTCCAAAATACTCCAGCCGATGACACGAAAAGAAGCTTGTACTGCAACATTTCTCGAATAAAATATTTTATCGTCGCATCCTAAAATTTGTAAACGACACATTCATGAATAATAAATCGCATCGATATGAATTTCGCGAAGTTTCATATTTGTTGTAGTTTCACGCGAGTCCAGGCATAAAAAGTCAATCGTGTGTTTTTCTAAAATGAAGCTCGCAGATGCTGATCTCAGTCGCGATTAAAATTTTATTCTACCATTTTGTCCCGTATACGGTACTGATGGGTCTAATCTGCTTTGATCAATCGTGGCACAAAGAGCGGGGATGTCGTTCAAAATTATCATCTTCTCGAATGCTGCTAGCTCGAATGATGAATATAACGCAACATTTTTCAACAGAGAAAACCACAAGCCGGAATTTTGCACTCGCAATTCACATTCCGTTCACAGAAACTAATGCATTTGTACAACAGCATCATCATAAATCTGCATACAAAGACGAGAGAGCCCGCGTGTTCTTGATAAAACCTCTTTGTATGTACGCACGACGACCAAGCGAGTCATCATCGCGCTCAACCTCCACACAGAAGAACCGTTCGAATTTTCTCCGTCCCCGCGGGCACTTTTCTTTTGTCCCCCCCCAGAGACGCTCCCGCAAAAGCCGGTCGATTATATTTTTAGCCCGCGCTCGCTCGAACAGCAGCGTGGACATTTATTTACACGGGTCGCGGCGAGCGCGCGCGGAAGGAATTCCGCGAGAAAAGGCCGGCGTCTGCAATCAGTGCCGGCGAATCGTAATGAGTATAAGCGCGGCCTGGCGGGCGGCTTTTATTACTACGCGCTGGTGTTGGAAGAGCCACTCGATTTCCAAGGCTCGGTACATTTTTGACGCCTCGATCAAACGATAGCGCTCGTTATCGGCCCTCGTTATCGTACGCGACAAGGACGTCCAACGGAGATACGTATTCCATTATAAAATAACCATCGCCTTGCGACTGGAAAATACGCGGCTTCGAACATTTTAACGATAAACCGCGAAACGAACAAAAAAACAGCCACGCGTTCATAGACGCGCCCGAGCCCTGACACAGAATGGTAATCGAAAAAAAAGAAAAAAACAACAGGTACACCGACACATACGCGTATGCACGAGCATTGCGTCACGATAATAATCGGCTATCGCACGCGCAACCAATACACTTGCACGACTCGGCCGCTCGAGTCGCAATCGGTACAACGGTTAGATACGATCTAAATAACCATATTAATCTCCATCTCCGCTCAATCGAACGTACGTTCCCTGATATATATCCGTTTTTACACGCGCGCTATACTCGTTCGATGAGTCGAGAAGATATTTCGTCAGAGAATATTTCGGCAGGCTCATTGCGGTATGCCGCAGTCCCAAGTATAGTATAGGTACTTATAACTTACTAACTGGAGGATCAAGAACCAACGCCCATTCGCGTCTGAATTATCCTTCCGAGGCTGCTGGTCCCGGATTGTCTCTCGCACGCATTTACTTGCTTTTATTGTTTAACATTCTATTTTCTTCAATACATGCAATATTGTATTCACCACTCGTTACTTTCTGTACAATGTACATTTGTAACCGCAACTTGAATGCCAATTTTCCATACGGCCAGATGGGTTTTCCCGACTTCTAAATAAATATTATCTAAATCTAAAAAAATCACCACTACCTCCATCCCGTGCTCGAAGTGCTCGGACGCTTCATTATGCAGCTCCGCCGTATATATGTATTTATAAGAATGTATTTAGCGCTACAAACGAGGCGTCGCTGCGCCGCCGCTGCTGCTACAGTTCTAAATGCACACAGATGCATATTTCACGCTCCGGCGAGCGCGTAAATTTGTATTACCTCGCTTCGGACGGTCATTAAAATAGAGATCAAACGGGCTTTCGGCGTTTCTAATTGATTTGCGTAACGGGCGCACTGTGTGGGATTTCGAGAGCGAAAAGATTCCCCCGCGTCCAGTGCGAGATAAGTCGGGAAGAGCGGGGAAGAGAGTGCAAAGATTTTTGATGAAACTCTTTTAATGTTTTGTGCATTAGCCCCGAATTATTCAAATGTGCTATTATAATTCGTACATACGTATAAAAATAGCATCACATCAATTTATAAGTTCTTTTTATCAGTAAAAATTTTGGTACTTAGGTTAAGACGTACGTAAAACGAACATGTTTTACATTCTACGGCTATACAGTGCGAATTGTTCAAGAAAAAATTTAATCGCCTATCAACACTCCTGTTATAAACTTTATAAAAGATTGTATAATAATATTCATGATTCAACTACAAACGTTAAACGTGAATTTAAATAATACATGTGAATCCAAATCGGGACCCCACAAAAATCGGTAAAATGTTAACAGTCGCCAAAGGACGCACTCGAAAGTAGCTGAATAATTGACCGATCGAATTTCCTGTCCCACCTTGCCAAGTGAATTACAATTTACATTCGAAAACAGGAAACAGTAACAAAGACTACCCGCACAAACCTACGAAAAAAAAAAAAAAAAAAATTGGAAATCAGAGAAACATCAATTCATTAAAGGCGCGCGCGAGCGCCCCCGCCGGCGGGCCCGGCCGGGCGGCGGGATGTGCGAGAAGGAGGGTGTGGGAAAGAGCATTTTGCAAAAACGCGTGGGGCGTTCTCAAGGGTAAAAGTGCCGCAGCTCCGCGCCCGCCGCACAAGAGCGCGCTGGGAAAAGTCGGGTTTTATGGTCTCATTCTCTTTATTTCCATACGATTTCTCCGTTTCTTTCTCCTTTTTTTTTTTTTTTTTTTTTTTTTTTTTTTCTTTCTTTTTTTTTTTTTTTTCGCGTGCACTGTTGCACCGTACTCCAATGTGGTCGCACGTTCGTACGCGCTTATTATTTTAATAACGTAATTACAGGTACCGTGCAGAGAGATGGTTTTTTTCTCGATCGACCAACGGCCTGAAAAAAAACATCGTTTTTTCAATGGCAATTCTCTCGTGGAAAAAGAAATACCACTTGGTTATCAACAACAGTTCGTTATATCTTCGTGACCCATAGTTATCGATTAAGCTTCAAAACCAGGCGCGCGACATGTATATACAATACACCCCAGATGGACCGATGACTAACGCAGATCGCATCGAGAGAATTCTCCCGTAAGTATAGATAATAAAGAACGCAAGCAGCACAAGTACATCTCTCACTGCGCGCAACAGTCGGCCCTCCGAAACTCCCCAACAGAGCTCAGCGACCCCCTCGCATCGAGGAATTACGACTCATCAGGCCTCGTTTCTGTCTCCCCGTGAGTCATTTGTAAATCAAGGCTCGTCTATACGAGCAATCGGTCTCAATGACTGCGAAGAAAGCGCTATGCTTGGTCTTTTTTTTTTTGTTCTCCCA
>JAPYYV010016308.1:0-10352 GCA_030522625.1 Copidosoma aretas
GTTTTTGTTTCTGCTTGTGACCACCCAACCCCCCCCCTGTTTTTTTTTTTTCCCTGTCCGGGGCCGGGCGGGGGGGGGGGGGGGGGGCGGGGGGAGGCGGGGGGAAGCTAGTACTCACCTCAAATCCATACAACTATATAATATAGGAAGATATATACATATATCTGTGAGTATATAATATATATACATATTATATGAAAACTTCTTTTACATAAAAATGTTTTAAGCCAATGTTGTATGAGTGAAAATTCTACAGAAGTATTAAGCTTTTGAAAGATCGGAAAATCTTTTCATTGTTTAAACAAGCAAACAAAACAAGCACAAGACCGATAACAAACTGAACTTATAGTGTATTTCATCCTGATACATACATATTTTTTTATAAATAAAAAACCCGTTTCTAAGCACCATAAATTCGTCGATTGCTAACTAAAAGTTTTTTAATAAAGAGTCTTCGGTTCTACTAATTTATATATAAATTCAAAATAAATTAAATCATCCGACTAATAGGAACCATTCTTTGATGGTCTAACTTTTTACCTCATAGCAGTTGCCTGAATCACTATTTTTTTTACTTCGGTCCCGATCATTTACCTTTCTAAATGTTTACTTAGCAGTAAAAAAAATTTTTATGTAGAAATGCGATGAACTCGTTCGTCATAAACGATTAATAATGTAAATAAAAAATCGCATATCAAACTCCGCCGTCTCGCATCTGTTACCAGCAGCGCAGCGAAAGCACCTATACACAGTGGTCTAAAAAGACTAAAAAAATCTTAAAGTTTATGCGTTACACTTTTACTTAAGTGGATTGTTGTGGTACAGTTAAAAATGTGCACAACAAAAATTAGTTTTTGTTATACATCCTTTCAATATAAGTACTCTTATACGAAACACGTAAATAAGTATTAAGTCTGATGTACACACATAAAAAATAACGGAGAAAATTATTACAATAGCGAAAACTTGTAGATAACATGGAATTTTGTTTGGACCTGTGCCACTATACAGATATAAAAATAACATTATACAGTAACTTTCAGTCGATAAATCTCTAAAACGGTAAAGCTAGGCTTTCTGAAATTTGGAATGATTGTTTGAATTAGGGTTAACTTTATTATATTTATTTTTGTGTAATTCTTAAGAAAATTAACCGAGTTAAAAGTAAAAATGTTTCTTTGAGAACCAGTTGGCAACGGCTTTTCCATAAGAGCCCATATGTAACCATAAATCTTTGCGATTCAATTTCTCAAAAACTATGTGTGGTGATGAAATAAATCCGATATAATTTTTAGAAGAATTTCTGAAGAACACGAAACATCACGATAACCCTTCAAATGAACGTTATTTAGTTTCATTCGTAATGGTCGAATAATTGATCTTGCCTTCATTTTAAATTTGTATCGAGGATTTGGTGCAAAAGCAAACCGATCTGTTGAGAGATGATACACCGTTTCGTTGGTCTAAACGCTAACCTTGTCAGGATCACTTTATTAAAAAAAAAAAAAAAAATACACAATATGGACAACGATTTAACAGTTAAATATAGAAACTGTTCGATCAGTTATATGAACAATTTAATACAATTGTGGAGTCACAAAGCAAACAGAATAAAAATAAATATGAAACGGTACAACGATACAAATATAATCATTAAGTTTCAAAAAAGCACAACGATACAAATAAAATTAATGAATTTTGAAAACTTATAAACAGTCGTCGTGACGGCCGCAGCATGGCGTATAATTGACTAGTGCTACTATAAATATATGCATGACGAATATATTTGTAAGTGTATACCACAGGTATGAGCACTAAAGAATAATGTTCAGAGCCAGAGTATCTTCTTTCTTATTGATAGTATGTGTAGTAGAATCAAGCAGGGGCACTATGGGGTATTTCCATGAATTTAAGTTTTAAGGAATATAAAAGAATAGAAATGTTAAGACGTTATGGACGTTAACCTCCGGTTTGGCCTTTTAACATTTTATACATTTTTTTTTTTCGACCAGCAATCTTCGACTTTCGCAATTTTATTAGAAAGAGGATTATTTTAACAACCTGATTTTAGTTTTTATAGCATGTGGCCCAACTTTTAGCCGGAAAAAGCTATGACTTTTGGTACAGAATGAAAAATTCACCATAAGACCCATGTTCAAATATCGATTTTCAAATGAGTTTTTTTTTTTTAATTGGTCGGCAACATGCTCTGCGATTTCAACTGTAGATTAGCTAGTCTTATTTCACCGTGGATTTCAACCTGGGTGCACTGACCTAACTTTCGACAAAGATGATGAGCCACCTTAAGTATTCGTAAAGCCTCCACCTCTAGGTCCTTCATCACAATATTGACAAACAGCGGAGGAACGTAAGAGCCCATTGGGCTGCCAAAAGTTCGTCTATAATATGGATTGTGAAAACTGAGAATCACATTATTTAATAAAAACTTGGTGCCTTCTGTTATTTTATGAAAAGAAGTATTTGAAAATTGAATAACAAGTGTTGCTCTTTTTACCCAAATTTTAATGAGTGAATCTAAAGAAGTGTTCGTAAATAATGAAACTACATTTAGGGATATATTTAGAAAGTTGTCAGAAATGTGTAGAAGTTTAGTAGATTGAATGGAACAAAAACTTTTTTTTGATAAGGTGGTTTTTTTTTAACATTTCGATAAGTTATTGTAAATATTTGAAGCCAAAAAATACTAACATTTCATTAGATTCAGTCATTAAAATTTTGGAAAAAAGAGCAACACATGTTATTCAATTTTTGAATATTTCTTTTCACAAACCAACAGAAGGCACCAAGTTCTTATTCAATAACGTGATTTTCCGTTTTCACAATGCATATTATAGACGAACTTTAAACAGCCTCATGGGCTCTTTCGTTTCTCCACTGTTTAACGATGTTGTTATAGAGGACCTTGAGGCGGAGGCTTTACGAGTACTTAAAGTTGACGTCAACTGCGTACGTCTCATTCATAAACGCTACGTCGATGACACAATTATGTGTATCCACAAAGATTATTTTGACATAGTATTTCATATTTTTAATAGAAAGAATGGATAAACAAATTCAATTCACTATTGAAATGGAGCAAGATAGACTTTTTGGACATTACTTTAGAAAAGTGCAATTAAATTATAACTGACTGGTGCACCAAGCCTACCGCCTCTAATACATTAATTATTATCTATTTTAACTATCCTCTCTCACTAAAATCTAACTCTGTGTTTAATTTGGTTGATCATGCCGTATTATTATGCAAACAAGAGCTTTCACCGAAAGAATATTAATTCTGTGAAGGAAATCTTAGGAAAGAGTGACTGTACACAGTCATTCATCGTCAAACACATAAAAAACAGACTTTGCCCACAAAATAACGAAAATAAAAATAGAAACTATAAAACCTACAAATAAAAGAACAAAATTATAATCGAGGTCCATACAGCCATGCATTTTTGGAACATTGTTCCAATTTTCTAAAAAAATTCCTTGCACAATCATATCCAAAGATTCGAAATAAATTAGACAATTTAACTATTTTATGTAACGACGAAATCACTAAAATAGACAAAACTAACGTTGTGTACAGTATTAAATGTAATTACTGTCCTACACTATACATTAGAGAAACTAAAAAAGCTATGAAAAAATATTAAACAAACATAATAAAAGTAATAATAATGAGTTATTTGTCAATGCACACATAAAATAATTTAACCGTAATTTAAACTTTCAAGACGCAAGAATTCTAGATGTTGAACCAATCAAACAAAATAGACTAATGTCTAAAATGCTACACATCAATTCTACTAGACATACCATCAATAAGAAAGAAGATACTCGAGCTCTGAGTAATATTTACAAATCTCTTATGTGTGTATTGACATTAATGAATGTTTGTGCAGTTGCATTTATACATTGTGCTCTTATATGTATGTATATAGCCATGCATATATATATATATATATATATTTACGCAAGTCGATCGTAAGTTTTTAAAATTCAGTGATTTTATTCGTATTTTTGTGCTCTTTGAACACTTAAAGATTCCATTTGTATCATTGTACTATCTTATTTTTATTCTATTTGTTTCATAACTCCACATTTGATATAACTGATCAAACAGCTTCTGTATCTAACTGTTGAATTGTTATTTTAGTTGTGTATTTTGTTGTCTTTTTAAATAATGTAAGCCTGACGAGGTTAGCGTTAAGACCTACGAAACGTTGCGCCATATCTTGAACATCTGACAGTTTTTTCATTCTGCTCCCTCACCAGCTCTCAACAGATGGGTTTGCTCGATAAAAGTTATGAAGCGTGTATTGTTTGTATCATTATTCTGTATAAAAATCTGTTTCTCTTTCAATGTGTAACGAGTCGTTATATATACGTATTCAAGATATCTATGTAGCTAACTACTGTAAACTGTATGATTTTGAAATTGGGATTATTATTTATACTACTTCTCGAAATCCGATCCAGCTGGAATTTTTCATACTTCTTTGGTATAAAGAAGATATTATATAGTATGATTTGCTTCGGGGTGTCTTCAATATGGAGGCCATAACAAAATGGCGAACTACCATTTTATTTTTAACCTTTACAACATGGGTATGGAATGACAGGGCATGCCAGATAAAATACAGTGAAGTATGTAACCTCATTTTGAAGCAAAAATAGCAACCAAGACAAAATAATGGACTATCATTTTATTTACGGTCCCACAGAATGGGTATTGAATTACAGAAGATACACAGTAGAACTCAATAAGGTATGTTACGTCATTAAAAATAAAAAATGGTAACCAAGATAAAATAGACTGCCTTTTCTTTTATAAGCCTTTCGCCATGAGTATCAAATGGCAGGACACTACAAGTCGATTACAAGCGGATGTACAACGTTGTTGGAAATAAAAAATGGCAACCAAGACAAAATGGCAGACTTGTTCTTTCATGACAACCCCTACAACATGGGTATCAAATAACAGAACATGCCGAGTAAAGTACAATAAGGTATGTGACATTATCAGAAATAGAAAATGGCCACCGAAACAAAATGGTAGACTGTATATTCCTTTATAAATATCTCGACATAGGTATAAAATAAAGTGATTTAAAGAAAAAAAATGAAACTAGCAATATAACCACATTAAAAATTAAATATAGTAGCAAGAACAGATAGGTGAATTTCCTTCATCATTACAACTCCCTCGATCTCGATACTAAAAAAAAATGCAAGCCTAGTAAAATGCGACAAGCGGGAAACCATTGTAAAAGTATAATGAGAAAGCTGGAATAAGACGATTTATACAACCTTACTTTGGTATGAAAAACTTGAAAAATAAATAGTTATTTATTTTTATAATTATTATAAGGAAATATGTTATAATAAGAAACTGTATTGGCAATTTATTATTCACGTGATCAGTGCTGCCAGGATCAGGCAGGGAGAGAGGACACTGGGTCGGTTAATATTTGAGCATTGTTGGCTACCCAAGGAAAAACTAGCGTCCCTCTCCCCATGCCTCGAGCCGCCGAGGGGGCTCTTGCGGCACTTTCCCGAAAGAGCGAGGAGAGAGATTCGCTCTCTTGCTGCGTGGCTGGCGAACTGTTAGGACGCTTCAATTATTGGCAGCGATCAGATATCGAGCAAGTACAAAAGCGTTGTGACTGTATTTGTTCCGCGTGAAGAATTAAGTTTGTTGTATTTGGCTCTCTCGATCAGTAAAAGCGTTGTTCTTATGTTGAAGTAAGTTGTATCTTTGGATTGTATCGATAATGCAAACATTCTTTGCCGTGGCTTGATGAATTTAAAAGTAGTTTAAAGCCGTATTGGTTTTTGGTGATTTTACCTTATATTTTATCAAGTCGTTCATTATCCTCTAATTGTTATGATGTTACTTGTTAATAATATAGTACGATTACATAAGAAAGTTTATTGAGTTTATGTTCACTGTTGTTTTGCATGCTAGTCTTCCAATGCCTTCGAATTTGTTGTTTTCGCACGTATCCTCTATGGTTCATTTATTGTTAATCGAAAGAATTGAGGTACTGCACACAAAATATAAAACGTTAAGAGATTCTCCAATTGCTGAGCTCAATAAAAACGATTTTTAAGAGGGCTCTCCCACACTGTACTAAATTTGTGTTAATTATAGAGTCCTCTTTTTGAAATGCTACAGTAATAAGATATTGAAGTAAAAAATAGCGGTTGTTTTAGAGTTAAAAACAAATTTTTGTATAAAATTTTGCAACATTGCACAAGTGAATATTCCTAATAAAATGGAAACTCTTAATTAATGGTAACTTCTTGGCTTTTTGTTCGATTTCGATCGTTCAAAGCTGGTTTTTCTCCTTTGATGATTTCAGATTGATTTACCGAAGGATATTTTTAAATATATTCAACGTGTAATAAGTTAGGTTCAATCGTTAATACAAATATGACTTTTTGAAGTGAAAATGTGAAATAATTTATTATTTGGGCAGACAATTACAAATAGTCAAAAATACATAATAAACAGGGCAAATTAAACGAACTAAAAAAAAAAAAAAAATTAAAATACATTACAATGGATTCGTTACAATTTTTTGTTTTACAAATGATAACAGTTTTCTTATTTATACTTGTATACATACAACAGAAAAATAATGGATTAAAATTTTAATGAATAGCATAATAAATAATCATTTAACTTTACTTAAAATTATCACATGCTCAACAAAACAATTATTTGAGATATGTATTTAAAAATGGTTAAGTATTTTTATGTCATTATATTATTTAACTTATTTATTGCATAATTGTATGTTTATCAAAATTTGAAATAGGGTATTTTCGATTGAATTATGGAAGTCTATCATGCTTTTTCTTATGCTTACCTATTAAATGACTTAAAAAATATTCGAAATTATTCATTTAACATCGCTCCACATCTTAAAAGGAAATAAACCTTATAAGAAGAAAAACTCATAGACCTACAGAATATTTCATAGGTTTGTACTCGCTTAACACAATTATTACTTATAATTGACTATAGAATTAATCAATATCATTCGCTGTAACTTTAGCATTTAAAATTTTTTATTATTGTTTCTAATGCCATTATATTGTTTCTATGCATAAAGTTTTAAATCCCTTACTGATTTTACAACCAACAGTGTTATTCCGTTTATTCATAATTAGTGATTTTATTCATTTTTATTTTTTTATAAAAATTCTATTTAATTCTATTCAGAAAATTTAGGTTATATTTCGAATTATAATGAAAAGTAACAAAGCACACTTCAATATATACAACAAATTAGAATAATATAATCAAATAAATTAAAAACCCTATACAACTTAAGTATAACCATCAATTGGAAGTTATATCTGAATAGGACATTAAAAATGTACTTTTATAACACAATATATTCTACGTAACGACTAATTTATATAACTTTAATCTCTTGATGACAGCTAAAAAATTTAACGATGAAGTATAGACAGAAATATTTTATGAGCATGACAAGCTTTTTGTTTCTTGTGGCCAACTATAAATTTCCGTATCAACATGCGAGTTGTATACAAATTATTTATAATAATGATTATAATAAATAAAATATTGTTCTGTAAGAGATATTTAATAATCAATACCAAAAAAATACATAATTTTACTTCATATCAATTGTTTTATTTAAAAATAATCATGTTGCTTGTGGTATCAAAAAATTAAATCTAGAAATTATAAAAATATTCATTCAATTGTTTTCCATTACACAAAACTACACCTATTTTTATATTGTTCCTTGCCTACAACGGTTGTGGAACCAGCATCCAAGCGAGGTGGCGAAATTATCTTCATATATTGATTTTGAAGTTTAGTTTAGGCTTTTAGTAAGCGACATAATTGTCTAACGAGTTGCTAGCATTGTTAGATTTCTATTGTTATAATACATACTATGTAAAGGGCATCAGCCCGTGGATTTCTTGAATCAATATAGTAATGAATAAATTACACGATAAAAACTGCTGCCAATAAAAAAATAAAAAGCTTTCTTAAGATACGTTCCAGTAACTATTTTTAATAAAAAAAATCATTAAATGACGTATCAGGATTACCAGTATTTAATCATCGTTACTCATTTAAATAATCAGCTATAAATGTTAAAAAAAAGGCGTAGTACCTTAATAATACCAAAAATACGGAAATAGTGTCTCAAAATTGTAAACGATTGTAAAATAATTAATTTTTTTATTTGCAAGATGTAATTATTTTTTAGACTGCATTAAAATTGTTCGAACAAAAAATGTCAAAAATCTGGTTTTTATAGATCCAAAGAATCCCTTCAAAGACCTAAATTAGGTAGATAACTATATTATCAGTGTTTGACTGCTATAAGGATAAGAAAATCAATATTATTATCACTGAATAATTAAAATCTGTCAATGGGACCCCAAGATATGACTAATATATCACAAAATCTAAGTGTTTTTTTTTAAATAAAAACAGATAAAACATTCTGGAAAAATGATATAACAATAAAAAAAAAATATATATATTTACAAGCCTTTATAAAGATATAAAACCAAACATTTTAAGCCCTAGATCATTTAGATCGCTCAGAGAATTTCTGAGATATAACTATTTACATTCAAACACACACACATACACACACACACACACACACACACACACACACATATATATATATATATATATATATATATATATATATATATATATATAAAATAGAAGTAATATACAGGTACAAAAAAAAAAAAAATGTATTTTCATTTCAAAACCACAAGACTTCTAATACAAGACTTCTAGTACAAGGCTTCTAATTTTTTTATAATTTTTCCACTCCTTACATTCATTTTAAAGTACACTGAAACAAAAATAAATTTTTCATTTTACATTCATACATATAAGATGATCATATCATTTCGTACTACGTTGTTCATCTTGCTAGGATGAAAATTAAAATATTTTATTATTAAATTAACACATTCATTGTTCTTGTAGTATGATCTTATTCCATCATTAAATAATTCTTTTTTTCAATCATATTTCTGATAAACTTTCGTATGATTGACAAAAAATAATTTAGCGTATTGTCGCAATACCTCAAAGATACTATAGAAATTTTTTAGGCGTTGCATATGTTAATGGAAAAATAAAAACTTCAAATTAAGTTATGATCATACTATTTTATTTTGTAAGAGTTGTTAATCAGCTTAAGATTTACAGTCTCAAATTTTTGTTATCAAAATCATTATCTTAATAATCTTATTGTGGCAACGATAATTTAAGAAAACATTTATAAGTTTCGTATAAATATTCAGAAAAAATTTATTTTTGATAATAAAAGTGAAAAAGTGGTTATCTAGGTCTACATAAATATTAAAATCTAGCTCACTTTCTAAAGACTTTGGTCATTCTCGGGAAAAACTGGATATATGAAAGGGCTGCGTGGTGTGGTGTGGGGCTTAGCATTCTTTTGAAATAATTTGGCCGAATTCGGAAAGATTCGGATACGTGATGAGCTGTGCAAGGGGGTATGAGGAGGCTCAGCCTGCTGTCACAAGAAATCGGCCGTTTTCGAAAAGATTCGAATATGCTGATGCGTGCAGAACTAATACTAAGTGACCCAGAGCGCTGACTTTCCTCGCGTTTTAATTAATGACATTATTATTAATCACATAAGAACTAAAACCAATTGACCAAGAGCGCTGACTTTCTTCGCATTTTAATTAATTACATTATTATTAATAACAAGAACTAAAAATAATCAACCCAGAGCGCTGACTTTTCTTGCGTTTTAATCAATGACATTATTATTATTATTAACATAAGAACGAAAACTAATCAACCCAAAGTACTGACTTTCCTTGCGTTTTAATTAATGACATTATTATTAATAACATCAGAACTAAAAATTATTATCTCAGATTACTGAATTTCTTTGCGTTTAATTAATGACATTATTATTAATAACATAAGAATTAAAACCAATTAACCCAAAGCGCTCGATTTTCTCACGTTTTAATTAACAAAATTATTATTAATAATATAAGAACTAATACCAGGTGACCCAGAGCGCTGACTTTCGTCGCATTTAATTAATGACATTATTATTAATAAGACAAGAACTAAAACCAGTTATCCCAGAGCGCTCAATTTTCTCACGTTTAAATTATTAAAATTATTATTAATAGTATGAGAACTAATATCAGGTGTCCCAGAGCGCTGACTTTCCTCGCGTTTTAATTATTGACATGATTATTAATAATTTTTTTTTTTTTTTTTTTTTTTTTTTTTTTTTTTTTTTTTTTTTTTTTTTTTTTTTTTTTTTTTTTTTTTT